>CM038676.1:39489889-39714889 GCA_021605205.1 Aegilops longissima | reverse complement strand
ATGTCTTAATATTTTAAAAAATTGATTTGGTACAATTTTGCAACAAATATATGGTAGGTCCTTCACAAAAAAACCTCATTTCGAGCACTTGAAAAATGATTAAAAATAGCTAGAAAGATCAGAAATGCATACAAATTGGTCCTTATCCATAAAATGTGGTCTAACTCTCGTGAAAATTTGTGTGATGACCTTCTAGAAAATATTTTTGATAGCTGCTTCACAAAATCCCTCTATTTTCAACACTTGGAAATTATTTTAAATCACTGAATTTCAGAACCAATCAGAACTCGTCCCACGAATCGATGACATGGCGCCCATCTGTCCATCCATCCATCTCTCCATTCCACATCCATCCATCCATCTATGTACAGCAAAAAAATAAATAAAAAAGAGATACCCCCACCCCCACCCGCAGCCCAAACCCCTCCTCCCGCGTCCCCTCTCTCGCCGCCGCACCCAAACCCTAACTCCACTCCTCTCCCCCGATTCAGATGCACTCCTCGCAGCCGCCACCTCCCTCCCTCCCGCCCGCGCTCCTCCTCTCCTAGCAGATCGCGCTGCCACCTCCCTCCCCATCCCCTCCTGGATCTCTCCCTCGGCGAGCCCCTCTTCTGCCCGCGCACGCACAACCTCGGCTCCTGCTCTTCCCGATTGAGGAGGGGGAGGAGAGCGAGAGGGGCAGCATGGTGGCCAGCGAGGGGAGCACCATGACGGGATCCGCGTCCTCCCGGTGGTGCCTAATTCGTGCCTGCTGCTCTTGGTGGTGTGCAGATCTGGCGGTCCGACCCCATGGAGACCGAGCAGGTCGTGCTGCCGCTGCCTCCCTTCCCTTGAGTCCAGCCGCCTCATGATTGATGGATGATGGTACGCCATCGCTCTGCCCCTCTGTTACAGCATCTTGTGATTTCCCTCTTTGCTGCACCTGCATTTCTGTGACGGCTCTGTAATTTGGGAAACAATTAGTCTGAATTTGTGTCGCTTGTTGTGACAGATGTAGTTGGCCGCTGCCGATGCCACGGAGCTTCCATGGCCTAGCAGGAAGGGGGAAGAAGAGACAGCGGGATGGAAGGAAGGAGGCCGCCGGGGAGTGGGGTGTTGTACTCGACGGAGATAGCTGACGCCCGGGTAACCCCATCCTCCAAGGTTACCCCTTCCTCTTCTCCTCTTGAGCGTCATCTCGTTCAGTTTCTTGGTCTGTTCGATCGATCCTGTAGTCCTCTCCTCCCATCCATGACTATGTTAGATTAATTTCGGATTTTCTCGGGTGATGTATGATGCCCATGACTATGTGTTTCATATTCTATTTGTGTAATACAAAGATCTGCTCTGCCGCTCATAGTTCTACCTTACCATCGCTTTTAGATTAACTCTGTAAGTGGAAAACGACCACGGGTTATGGATGCGACCTTGTTTGTACCCTCGCCTCCCATCCATGGCAGCATCTTTCTCCTAACACAATTAGTATTTGTCTATTATTTACAATTCTAGATGGCTTCTTGTGGCATTCTTTGTTGAATAAGGGACTGCCGATCTGTTATGGTTATTAAAATACCAGTATGTATTGTTATTAAAATACCAATTAGGAACGAGATTTAGTTGTCTGTTATGGTTGGCAAAGTCTGTCCAGTTTGCAAAGTCTCGTGTACATTCATGTTTTCATGCACAATAGTAAGTTCTCACTAAGTATTGTATTTGCCTCTGGATGCTAGCATTGTATTCCATAGTCTCTTAGAGTTGTTTTTGCAACCTAATACTGTTGTAAAATCCTTTCCTTAAGCTTATTTGCCTCTGGATGCTAGCATTGTATTCCATAGTCTCTTAGAGTTGTTTTTGCAACCTAATACTGTTGTAAAATCCTTTCCTTAAGTTGCGGTTGATGTGGTGGTCTGCTGTTGTGGATGATGCATGCAGGGGCTGCTGGAGAACACGGAGAAGGACAGGGTCCGGAGGCTGATAGGCTCAAGCCTCCATGAGCCATGATTTTCCAGTTGATGGATCTGCTTCTTCCAAATTGAGCTTTAGTTATGTAATCCACATTATGTGTTCCACTAAAATTGACTTTAGTTATGTAATCCACATTATGTATTCCTATTTACTATCTGCATACCTTTTATGCTTAAATTGATTTCTATATATGCTTGCTATGGGTTTCCATTCAAAGCTATAAGGTCATTAACTGCTATCTTATTCAGTTTTTTTCTTCCTGATCTCATCAAGCTTAGTCATGTTTACACACAACTTCATAAATGGCATTGTATATGTTTTTCTTAGTAAATGCAATAAACACAAGCTATTCGGATTACTTAACTGAATTTGTTATATGCTGCAGTTTTAACTGAATTAGAGCACCTAAACTGTTAACTGAACATGTGCGCAGAATATGTTAACTTTCTGCAGTAAACATGTTATCTGAAATTCTGTAATGATGTTAACTGATGTGAGTTTGTGCACTTGATGTTTTATACTTGGAAGACAAATGAACTTGTTTTGGTTATACCTCTCCCTGTTAATTATGAGTGATTTCCTTCTTTCAAATTATATATGTTCTGTTTTGAGCTATCTCTCTGCCTGGTAATAAAACTATGTGCATTGGTTGATATTTGTTGCTATTGTTTCTGTGGTGAAGAAGAGCAAGGCCAAGAAAGACTCCAACAAGCCCAAGCGCCCCCTGAGCGCCGTCTTAGTCCTCATGTGAGCCCCAGATTTGATTTGTTGTTGTGGTTCGATTCACGCTGTTTCTGTGGCGTGGATAATTGGAAAACTAGTAATGCAACATGCTAGCTAGTGATTTTTTAGACATAATACTAGTGATTTTTCTTTCTTTCTTTCTTTCTGTTCTCTTCTCCGTGGCTGGATCAATCTGATGCGTTCCTGACTATTGTGTGCCTTAAAAAGCATGGCTGCAACCATTCCTAATTTTTGTTCGGTTTGGATTTGGATGCAGCAGGTGCTCTGCTCTTGCGCACGGTGACCGGCGTGACGGCGGCTATGTATGGCAGCGACCACAAGCTCATCGGTGAGCGGCTCCCTCTCCTACCCCTAGTTCTCTTTTCTAAGATGTAGTGTTCTATGCAGAAGATCTATTTGCTAGTACTTGGGCTCACTGCTGTTTATATTTGATTATTCTATTATTATGTATACTGAAAATGCTATAACGAATTTACTGCTCATATTCCTGTACAAAAACCCTCGTGCGAATTAATGACATGCTTCATTTCTGAACAAACAGGGAAGTTGAAGATTTCGCTAGGAGGCTCAATTCTGTTTGGCCTGAAAGAATGCATTTGGGTCAAGAAAGAAGAATTGAGTCGCAACTGTTGGTGGTAATGGTTCTCTGCAGAGATTTTCCGTAATTTTTCCATATAGAATAGTTGAAACTGTAGTGAGTAAAGAATTTAGCCCACTCTCTCGAATCTTTTGGAAGAATGAAGGTTTTACATACTAAAGGATGTTGTTTGGTTATTCCAACGTAAAGTAGGAATTACCTCATTCTTGCACCAGCTCATTCCATAACCGGGTCAAGTGATAATTTGTATGTGCCCGCAGGGTTCAATCACAGGTGAATGTCGTGCGGTAGTGAGTAAAGAATTTGCATTGCCCCATTAATTGAGTTTGTTTTATCTATTCAACACACTCCAACATGTTGGTTTAATCAAATCCTCTAGTAATGCCACAGCTTGTCATGGATGTCGCATTTCCTCTGTTTTTGGGGAATTTCGAGATGTACCATTCTCTGTTTTGGGAATTTCTTTGCAGTAAATTATTATAGCCAACTGTTCGAATTGTTTTTATGGGAGCAAATCTGTATATGCAAAGTGTGTGTGTGTGTATCCAGTGAGCAAATCTGTAGTAATTATAGAGTATATTATCTTCTTTCTTTTATTGGCAATTTTCTGCTCAGTTCTCTTTTGACATATAGTTTGTTCTCTTTGAATGTGCAGATGGTACGATGTGGTGGTTATCTTTTTCGTTGTTGGAACCTCGGATGTCATATGTTATGTAATTTGAGCCAAATGGCATATTGTAATCTTTTATTGCTGGTTTTATGTATGATGTCATGAAGATGTACGCTTGAAATGTTGCTTTGATAGCAAAATTGTATTCCTGTGTACATGCTGCTTTGATAGCAAAATTATGAAAAATTCTCAACAATATATATGCATAAAATTGTATTCCTGTATCTTGTGCTCGAAAAGGCTACAGCCAACTGATGATGACAACTAGGACCCATCGACTAGTGGACCCTTCTTTTGGAAAAAAAAAAAAACTAAATTGTTTAGACAGAAAGGCCACAACCCAACAATAAAAGGCTGCAATATTGGGCTTGGCCCATGAACCCAACCAAAATTGATGACAAAAAAGACACAAATAGGTTGAATTGTTGGGCTAGGCCCATGTAGAAAACTGAATTGGACCGGGCTGAATCTTGTGCCACATCAGCTTGCCACGCTGGATGCCTACGTGGCCTGGGGAGGTTGCTAGTGACCAAAAATTTGGTCAAAGAACCAACGACCTTTTACATATCACACAGAAGGTCGCTATAGTCAGTTAACGACCCTCAGCTTTTGACTTTCTGTTTTTGGTCACAAAAAGGTCGCAAATGAAAAACTATGACCTTTTAGTGACCAATAGTGGAGGTCACAAGATAGCATATTTCTTGTAGTGCATCCAAGAAGCAAGCAGGATCCGGTCAAGAGGTTACTGTTGGGGAACGTAGTAATTTCAAAAAATTTCCTACGCACACGCAAGATCATGGTGATGGCATAGCAACGAGAGGGAGAGTGTATGTCCACGCCCTCGTGAGACCGTAAGCGGAAGCGCTATAACAACGCTGTTGATGTAGTCGACGCCTTCACGATCCGACCGATCCAAGTACCGAACGCACGACACCTCCGAAGTTCAAAGACACGCTCAGCTCGATGACGATCCCCGGCTCCGATCCAAGAAAGCGCGGGGATGAGTTCCACAAGACGACGGCGCAGGACGATGATGATGCTCCACCGACGCAGGGCTTCGCTTAAGCTCCGCGACGATATGACTTTACGGCGCAGGCTTCGCCTAAGCTCCGCGACGATATGACCGAAGTGGAATATGGTGGAGGGGCACCCGACACGGCTAAGGAACGATCCGTAGATCAACTTGTGTGTCATGGGGTGCCCCCGCCCTCAGATATAAAGGAGCAAGGGGTGCGGCCGGCCCTATGAGGAGGGCGGCTGAGGAGTCCTACTCCCACCGGAGTAGGACCCCCCCTTTCCTAGTTGGATTAGGACTTGGGGAGGGGAAGAGGAAGGGGCGCCGCCTCTCCTTGTCCTATTCGGACTAGGGGTGAGGGGCGCGGCCTGCCCCGGCCGCCCTCCTCTTCTCCCTTATGGCCCATTAAGGCCCATTGACCCCGGAGGGTTCCAGAACCCCAGGTGTTCGGTAAAATCCGATTTCACCCGAACCTTCCAAGTCCAAACATAGGCTTCCAATATATCGATCTTTATGTCTCGACCATTTCGAGACTCCTCGTCATGTCCGTGATCACATCCGGACTCAACAAACTTCGTACATCAAAACTTATAAACTCATAATAAACTGTCATCGTAACGTTAAGCGTGCGGACCCTACGGGTTCGAGAACTATGTAGACATGACCTAGAACTATTCTCATTCAATAACCAATAGCGGAACACGGATGTTCATATTGGTTCCTACATTTTCTATGAAGATCTTTATCGGTCAAACCGCATAACAACATACGTTGTTCCCTTTGTCATCGGTATGTTACTTGCCCGAGATTCGATCGTCGGTATCCAATACCTAGTTCAATCTCGTTACATCGCAAGTCTCTTTACTCGCTCGTAATACATCATTTCATAACTAACTCATTAGTTACAATGCTTGCAAGGCTTAGGTGATGAGTATTACCGAGAAGGCCCAGAGATACCTCTCCGACAATCGGAGTGACAAAACCTAATCTCAATTATGCCAACTCAACATATACTTTTGGAGACACCAGAGTACCTTTATAATCACCCGCGTTGCTAGACGTTTGGTAGCACACAAAGTGTTCCTCCGTAAACGGAGTTGCATAATCTCATAGTTGCGGGAACTTTGTATAAGTCATGAAGAAAGCAATGGCAACATACTAAACGATCAAGTGCTAAGCTAACGGAATGGGTCAAGTCAATCACATCATTCTCCTAATGATGTGATCCCGTTAATCAAATGACAACTCATGTCTATGGTTAGGAAACATAACCATCTTCGATCAACGAGCTAGTCAAGTAGAGGCATACTAGTGACATACTGTTTGTTTATGTATTCATACATGTATTATGTTTCCGGTTAATACAATTCTAGCATGAATAATAAACATTTATCATGATATAAGGAAATAAATAATAACTTTATTATTGCCTCTAGGGCATATTTCCTTCAGTTACAAAAGCTAAATAGCTGGCATTAAGTTCAGTAGAAGAGCAGGAACATAAATGAGCCAAAGCTAGACATCGTGGCAATGGAGGCGATAAAACTACAAAGCCATAGTTAGGCATAATAATATATAACTTGGTTCAACTGCCAACTGCCTTGTCGATTAACTCCATGGGTAGCATTCCATATGAACCTAATGCGAATAGTTCATCAGACAGATGAAAACTGAATGGTTTTTGCATAGAGAATGCAATTGTAATTTTGTTCCATAGCCTTTTAAACCATATAGATAGTGTCAATGGTCCCCCCCATTCCAAGAAGCAAGCAGCATCCGATCAAGAGGTTACAAAAGCTAAATAGCTGGCATTAAGTTCAGTAGAAGAGCAGGAACATAAATGAGCCAAAGCCAGACACCGTGGCAATGGAGACGATAAAACTACAAAGCCATAGTTAGGCATAATAATATATAACTTGGTTCAACTACCAACTGCCTTGTCAATTAACTCCATGGGTACCATTCCATATGAACCTAATGCGAATAGTTCATCAGACAAATGAAAACTGAATGGTTTTTGCATAGAGAATGCAATTGTAATTTTGTACCATAGCCTTTTAAACCATATAGATAGTGTCAATGGTCCCCCCCCCCCTTTAATCTTGAAGGCAAAGACGCATAACTGATATTCTTGATCCCTACCGCCTTGAAAAAGTTTGACCAATTGGTTGTTATTATGCCCCTCATATCCATACACATCACCATTCGAACTTGTCTCTTAGCACCTCTAGTGCTGAGCATGATCATCATGTCCTCAACTGGTTCATTGAGATGGTCCTTGATATTGGCATGTAAAGTGACAGGAGAAGTACTGGAAAAGGAAACATGCATCGGTCACAGTCAGGTATTACGATATGCTATAAGAAGATGGATATTTAATGTCCTTACCACCCTTTGTCGGGGAGCGACAAATGTCTTTTCATCTCAGTAACAGATAATAATTGATGGCGGGGTTGGTTGAATGAATGAAAAGATAAAGTTGCTTGATTTCACACGAGGAAATGTTCAATTCGCCTACATAGACACATCATGTCTGAAGACGTCGAAACTACCCAACTATGGTCATGTATGTTTGGCATTTGATCTTAGTCCAATGTATGAAAAAGAATTCTAAGTGCAAGCAAAGCCGAACCCTAGCACCTCCAACACCGACTACGACAGTTCCAAATCACCGCCCTTGTACATATGAAACCTTGTCATTCATATCGGCCCCCATGCCATCAGGAGGCACGACTGCAAGAGAAGTGAGAGTGGCAGGCTAACCAATCAGACGAAGTGACCATGTTGTCGATACTAGCAATCATGGCTCCCTCCACCTCGACGTCATGGCTCTCTGGTCTCCTCCTCCTCAGCCTCCCCAGTCTTGCCCTCTCAGTCACAAATGTAGCCTCCGGCCCTGCACCACAACTATAAAAAGCTACAGAACTTACCATTCGTTCATATCAATCAAGTGATGAGATAATTAGAATTGGTGGATTAAGAGACCGTGGACCATATGCCATTACTTTGGCAACCTATACAAGTTATAACAACAATGCGCAACATAATTTCTAAGTAATCCCCCTGCTTTAAAGGTTCTTTACAATCAAGTTTCTAGTGTTCTGTTCAAGTACATGAGCACTATTGTCCTAATTCGTCTAGCTTGTAGTTATTCATTAAGAGAACAGAGTGCATGATTGAAAAATATACAATAGTAGATAATGCACACATAATAGAGCCTTTGACTTGTAGTTCACTCAGCACCACCCCGATGATACACGTCTTCCTCGCGTAATACTAGCTAGCAGTGTAGTGAATTAAACCACAACACTTGTGAGAAATTCCTGCCATGAGTATCTTGAAATTCAACTTTGGGATAACAACATCCATATGTTAGACTCATCCTTGCATTGCATTAACCTAATAGCAAAAGTGATGTCTCGCGGCTTGAATACAGTTAATTTGAAGAACTGTAATCCCTAGCTTACAAGGAGCATGCATGATCTTAGTGAAGTTACATACCTCGTGATGGACCGGCTGATGACCAAGGAGCTCTCTAGAATGTGTGTCCTGGTCTACAAAGCCACCAAAAAACGAGAGGATGTAGCGGATTAGGTATGCATGCAACAAGAAGAACATACGCATACAACATAGGGTACAACACTGCACCTTGGGAAAGTTTGAGAGGATACCCTAGGTAGCGAAGAGCCGCGACCTGAGCTGCGCCAGCGTGGCCGACATCGGCGGCCTCACCAGCCCGACAAGACAGTAGAGGATCTAGCAACACACGGGAGGATGCAAAGCTCAGAACCGAACAGATCGAGAGAGAAAACAAAGACAAGCGAGATATGGTAGGTTGGTTGGCGGGTGGTGTACCTCTAGTACGGCGGCGATCTATGCGAGCTGGAGTGGCCTCTCAACAGCGGTGTACATGTCCTCATATCCCGAATAGAGCAACGCCGTCACTTCGAAGTAGAGAGGTGAGTGGTAGCAGCTTGGGGCCTGAGTTGGGGAGGGGATAAGAAAGGAGATTACCTCGCTCCAGGAGCGCCTCTTCAATACCACGGCTCCTTACTTGCTGACGAGGACACGGAGTGGAGACATAGTGAGTCGTTGATCGTCCTCCACCTCCTCCTCAAGGTAGGTGGCTGAATGATTGCGCGAGACCCTAACGGCTAAAGGGCACGATGTATCGGCGAAGGGGGCAGATGCATCCCTATACCAGTAGGGGGCAGCGGGGCAGGCAGTCAGAGCTGGCCGGGGTCGGTGGAGAGAACAGGCAGTGGAGAACAGATTGAAAGAAAGATGTGAGCGAGAGAGACGGAGAAGTGAGACGGGACGAGAGAAACCCTAGCCGTCTCACTGGCTGGGGACGAAGCAACAAATTGCTAGAAGCCACGTGGCATGAGGCTATGAAAAATCCCAAGAATGCCCTCTTCGGGGCACCGAACTCATAGGCGGTGGCATGAGTGATCCTACTGAAAAACACACGTAGCGGGCACTCTCCTAGTCACGGCCATGACAGACACGATGTAGGACCGGAAGTATGTCTTGAGGGGGATGAATAGACTACTAGCAAAAAATAAATGGCTATTTTACCTATTTTAGTTCTTAGCATATTTGGACTTCGCTAAGCAACAAGAGCACCGTACAGATGCAAGTCTAGAGTATAGGCAGCGGAAAGTAAGGACATGCAAGTGCAAGTAAAGTAGAAAGTAAATTCGAGAGAATGACAAACACAAGTTGACACGATGAATATTTTGACGAGTCGTTCTAATAAGTGATGCCATCGTGCGTCCACGTTGATGCAGGCTTCGATCCACAAATGATCTAATATTACGAAGATCTGGGTTGTGAGATCCATGGAGGAATCAAGTCTTAGATGGATCACACCCACGAGGGTCCATGAATCTCACGTATGTCCACTTCCATGACGATAAATGGTGCATCATGGAAATGTTTTCGTCAATGATAACCGGCACATGGCATCCATCGCAACGGATCGCCATTAAGCTATCGGGTGCGGGTTTGAATCCGATAACCCGTTAATAGCCCTGACCAATGTAGGTTTCCACGTGTAAAATTCTCATTCCCACCATGACTTATGGCCAAGAAGGACTAGCTAACTAGGGTAGATCTTCACGAACTTCTTGGCTTCTCCACAACGGTTGGAGACTTCCAAGCGCACCTAGTCGATCAAGGAGGCACCACCCTCCAAAATATAATATATGTTGGTGTTTATGATGAACTCCTTGCTCTTGTGCTTCAAAAGATAATCTCCTCGACACACAAATACTCTCAAAAAAATTTGGCTATGGTAGGAGAGGTTTAGGTGGAAAGCAATGAGGTGACTAGATCACAAAGGATTGATGGTTGGAGTGGAATCCCTTTGAAATCAGCACAAGTAACTAGAGCTCCCTCTCAGAAAAATGGATAAGAGTTGGGTTTGCTTCAAGAGACACTGGTGGAGTGGGTGGGGACATATATAGCGATGACCATAAATCTAAGTGTTGCGCACACTTTTTCACGCATCGCTGAGACCAACTGAATTGACTTGGTCAGACCGATATGTACATAAGGTGGCAAATTTGGATAGCTCAGTCACACCATGTGAAATAGATCGGTGGCTCTGAGATGAATGACCTCGGGACTGGTGAACATACCAGTGACACCGGCTGAAACCGATTGGATATTCTGAACGATTTTCAGTGGGTAATAGAAGGTTGGCACGGTGACTTCGGTGAATCTGAATGGAAAAATCTTGGTGAGACCAAATCGACTTAGGGTTTAGGACAAGGGATATATCTTGTTTGATCGGTGACTCTAACTGTATAGTGTTCGATGGTTCTGAGTGGAGTATCTAGGAATAATATAGTGGGCATTGTGAAAGTGACTGATGTTTTTGGAGTTTGATCTCTGAGCATTTTGAGCAATGAACTCATCTTGTCAACCTCATCCCCTTTTGATAGTATCAACATACCTATGGACTCGAGGTGATATTTGATTCACTTAAATATAAAAAGGGTGAGTCTTGAGGCTTCATCCAATACTTATTCTTGGTATTTTGAGGACTTCACTTTCATTTATATATATTGACATGAATTACCAAAACCACTCAGTGGATTAGATGCACTTTCACACGTCCCACGAACTACGGGCCCCACATGTCGAATAGATAAGGCCTAATTCAGGAAGTAAGAAAAAAATCACTATTCATTTATACAATTCCGGGGTTTGATCCAACGGCTTGGATCTTCCCATCGCGAGGTCGAACAGACATTGTGTGTGAGGAAATCTGATCCAACGGCCAAGAGTGCCTAAGCTCTGAGAAGCCTCCATTTCAGACAGGGTTCTAATTTTTCGATACTTACAATGCCATAGAGCATTTGTGTGCTCGGTGAGCTTCTCGTAGACTTACTGGTATGTTCTCTCGCACGCCCATTACTATTATATCAAGGGCTCCGTGATATGTGTACAGAACATGGGAAATTTTATAAGTATACCGGAAAGATTATTGGACACACGTGTGAATCACGTTTCCAGTGATAAGTTTTTGTGTGTGTAGCTAGACTGAAAGGGCTTGGTTGGAAGGTAAAGATAAGATGGTTCGTTAGGGGTATTTTCTACCCCTATCAGGACGGGGATTGATTTCTAATCCAAACAAGAAATGTAGACAAAAGTATCAGGAGCTAAATCATGTGTCATCCAACCGCAACTAATGCCTGAATTAACGCAAAGAGGAAGGAGAAATCACACATCTCGCATGGAGCTTTGGGGAGTTAAGGTACCTGGAAAACTGCACGTTTTCACATGGAGGTTAGCGAGGTCCTCACTGCCAACCGAGTAAATTGCATAAAACCACCACATTAAGGGCTAGCTTTGCGAAAAACACTAGGATACAGAATCATTGCAGAAAGCACCACATCTAGCGTAATTGTTTTGCAAAAACCATTGATCGGCGGATCGGGCTGAGTTAAGTGAGTTTATGACAGGTGGGGCCCGTTTTTCGCGTACGTGGCACTCCAGGCCGTCCCGACAGCCGGCAGACGGCGTTAGAAGGCGCGTTAGGTCTCGTCTTTAGTCATCCCCGCATCCGTCTCTGTTTTCCCATTCTTCTTCCCCCTCCCCCTCGCTCCCGCCGCCGTCGCCCCTCCCCTCGCTCCCCGTCGTCGCCCCTTGCCCTCGTGACTGCAGAGATGCGTAGCCAGTGAAAGGTGGAGTTGTTGGTGGCGGCACTCCGCCCGGCAGCGGAGGAGGACCCGATGGATCCAGCGAGCTTTATGGAGCTCGAACCCTAGCAACCCGACGGAGGAATCGAGGAGGAGGACCCGCAGATTCGATGGAATACCGGGCGGCGAGAGCATTCGCCATGGCGGTGAAGGCCAATCCGACGGAAGCCAACACATCGCGTCATCCTACGGCGTATAGTGAGATCCACTTTTCTTTGCTCTTCCCTTCCGTTCTCCATTCAATGAGTACTCTCATTCAATTGCGTTGCTAGTGTACTCTAGGGTTAGGGTTCATATTGCTCTATCCTATCGATGGAGTAGATCTTTGTGGATTTGTTGTCATGTGCTCTAGGGTTGACATAATTTAGATTAGTTCAGATTCGTGATTTGTTTGTCCTGTGCCCTAGGGTTGACATTTTTAGATTAGTTGACAAATAAGCTGATTTAGTTGATTTTATAAACGAGCAGCAAAGTTATCTGGTATAGTATATGATTATGATATTATTAACTTAGAAAATGCATGTTTGTGCTTTGTTATTCAGTTTATTTTAGGTACATTGTTAATTGGAGTGAAGCTAGACATTTGGTTAGGTTCACTGTTAAATGAGTTATCTGTTATCATTTTATCGGTGACAACGGATTGTATTAGTGCATCGACATGAGTTGTTTCATTAGTCTTATTCAGTTATAATTAAGCACTTATACTGCTATGTATTTTATATTATTTGCAGTCTGGATGATGAGGTTTGGGAATTGAGGATGCATTTCCATGATAGAGACAATATTGAGAGATCTATGATGATGTCGGATATAACATTTTACAACCTAGTAGCACCGATAGAAATGAAGGTTATGGATTTAAAGATTACATGTACTATGTCGGGATCCCGGCTAGGTATAGAAGGAATGGAAGAAATAGATGATGATGACAAGCTTGAGGAAATTCTAGACAACATAGCATTGCAAAATCAAAAGATATTGAATGTGACAGTTGTTAGGGCCAGTTCCAATGCTGCAACTATAAACACCAGCTCCAATGTTATTGAGCAGCAAATCCTTCTAGAAGAAATTGGAGAGCCCAAACTATATCAGATAGATGAAGGAGGAGTGTTGTTCAGTGCAGGAAATGTGCATGTAGCAGCAGCAAGTTCGAAGCAACAGAACTGGAGCCAATGCCCATACATTTCAAACACAAAGATAGCACAAACAATTTGGAGGAGCAACTTGCTTTAGGTTATGTACAAGTGGAAGAAAATCATGTAAACAATTCAGAGGAGCAAATGGAAATTGAAAAGGTTATGGAGGAGACAAGGAGGAAGGAAATTCAAATGTTTAGGAAGAATAAGAAAAATAAAGAGAAGGACACTTCTTTGAAGAGAAAAGCTGCAGTGATGGATAATGAGGAAGACAGTGATGATGATGATTTGGAAGAATACAGTGATATCCTTGCTAGGCTTGAGGAGATGAAAAGACAGAGGGAAGATCCACTCCTTCATTTTGAAGGGGACACAGATGTTGAGGAAATGTATGAGACAGAGGAGGAGGATGCACTATATGAGCCTGAAAGTGAAGAAGAGGAGGAAGAGGATGAAGAGAGTACTCTGGAGGAAGAGAGTAATCTGGAGCAGGTAGGGCAAGATGGACAGAAGAAGAAAAAGGAGAAGAAACACAGAAAAGGCCCAACAAGCAGATCACATGCAAGTGTAGATGAGTTGTTTGAGGAGGACTGGATACCATCTTCTGATGAAGACAAGAAACCAATGGACTTGGGTGTGGAAGATGATGATGGTGCAGAGGCATTGGCATATGTTTTGCCCAATGGCAGGAAAAGCAGAGCTAAGAAGATGAAGAAAAGGTTATGGTATGATGAGAATAGAGCTCACCCAGCTGAGCAATTTGTGAGGCATCTTTGCTTCATTGATGTGTACCAGTTCAGGAATGCACTTCAAACAATGCACATTGCACAGAACAGGAACTATGAGTACCATAGAAATTGTAGTGACAGGGTTATAGCACAATGCATAGATGAGACATGCCCTTTTATATATCAGCTTCTCAGATTGCAAATGAGAAGACTTTACCATAAGGAAGCAGTATGTGGTGCACATTTGTCCTTCTGTGTCAGAGAACACAAAAGTTACTGCTAAGTGGGTTGCAAAGTTTTGTGAGGAAGCAATCAGAAATGACCCATGCACAACAATCACTACTATTAACACTGCAAAGAGCAAGTATGGAGTGGAAATATCAACCCACATGGTATATGAGGGCTAAGAAGGCAGCAAAGAATGTTGTGTTAGGAGATCGAAGGCCCAAGACACCGTGATTAGGGATTATTTGCAGGTTGTGCTAGATACTAATCCAGGTTCAAGGTGTATAGTGACAACAAGACATTTGAGGGAGCATCCAAGCACAAACCCTAGGTTTCATGGATTATTCTATTGCCTAAATGGATGCAAAGAAGGGTTTCTGAGTGGCTGCATACCATTCATAGGTAATTCCTTGGTATCTAATGTGTGTTCGAATAATGTGTGTTTTCAAATAGTTTGCCTAATGTGTTAACTTGTTATAGGTCTGGATGGATGCTTCATAAAGCTCACTACTGGTCAACAGATCCTTGCTGCCACTGGAAGAGATGGGAACAATAATATATTTCCCATTGCTTTTGGAATTGTTGATAAGGAGGACACAGATTCCTGGACTTGGTTTCTGTATCAGCTGAAGGTAGCACTAGGTGGCCAATCTGGGAAGTTTGGCAACTACACAATAATTTCTGATAGGCAGAAGGTAATTAAATCCACTTGTGCTAGCTTTCTTTTAGTTCTTTCCCAATCATTTCTAGTAGTTACTTGCATTTAGGTGTAGCTACTTTCTGTACACAATCATTTAGTTCTTTTTAGTAGTTACACAATCATTTAGGTGTAGTCACTAAGTTAGCTTTACTTAAATTCACACAGGGCCTGCTTAAAGCCATAAACAGAGTCTTTCCCAGTTGTCCACAAAGGTTTTGCCTCAGACACATTTACCAGAACTTTCAAAATGCTGGGTTTAGAGGGCCAGAATTGAAGAAATACATGGATGAAGCAAGTTACTCATACACTGAACATGGTTATAATGTTGCAATGGATGAGTTGAAGAGAGAGTGTGAGGCAGCATGGGCTTGGCTTAGTAAAATCCCAAAGCACACTTGGGCCAGACATGCCATGGACACAAATTGCAAAACAGACTTAGTAGTTAACAACTTAAGTGAGGTTTTCAACAAGTGGGTTCTAGATGTCAGGGCTAAGCCAATAAGGACCATGGTTGATGGAATTAGAACAAAATTAATGGTCAGGTTTAATACAAATAGAACCAAGACTCAGACTATGAGATGGGAGATTTGTCCAACATATGCAGAGAAATTGGAGGAAGCAAAGAAGTGGTCTAGAAACTGCCAATCATTATGGCTGGCCCCAACCTTTTCCAAGTTACTAGTGAGGAGAGAACATATGTTGTCAACCTAGCACATGGAACTTGTGGTTGTAAGAAGTGGGATATGACAGCAGTTCCTTGCAATCATGTTGTTTCTGCGATACACAAGGCTAAGCTTCATCCAGAGGACTTTGTTCATGATTTCTTCAAAAAACCTATGTACTTGGAAGCTTACAGTCATATAATATATCTTGTACCTGGCCCTGACATGTGGCCAAGGACAGATAGTTTGGACATTGAGGCTCCTGTTTTCAAAGAACACAAGGGCAGAGCACAGACTAAGAGGAGAAAGGGCCAATTTGAGAAGCCAGCTCCCAAAGACACTTCAAGAATGACCTCAATTACCTGCTCCAACTGTAAAAAGGTGGGCCATAGGTACACCAATTGCCATGATGCTCTAAAGCCTGCACTTGCTATGAGAAAGAACAAACATCGTGTAACCACTGCTATGAGAAAGACTAAATTTGTTGTTACTTTATTGCTTACTAATATTAAACTACTTGTTTCATTGCAGCCAAGCACCAGCTCTTACCCACCGATAGTAGAAGCACACCAGCACAAGAAGGACTGCAGCCTCTGCTGCTGCCATCCAGCTCGAGAAAGGACTGCAGCCTCTGCTGCTGCCATCGCTTGGTGGATCATCAAGGAGGGCAACATCTGCTGCCATCCAGCTCCAAGAAGGAGGGCAACATCTGCTGCTGCTCCAGCCTAGGAGGCAGCCACTGCTCCAGCTACTCCCAAGGGTAAGGCAGCCGCCAAGAATCTTCATCATCTGCTCCCAAGAGTAAGGCACCGGCTGCTCCCAAGGGTAAGGCACCAAGAACAGATCTTCATCACCGCTGCAAAGGGACCAAGGTTAGCTTTCATGCCTCCAAGACCAAGTGATGGTTCCAGAGAGTCGGAAGCCCAAAGAATGAATGAAGGATTACTTGACCGCCTCTCGTGCAAAATGGTGATGATTTGGTTGTGTTGATGTTTTATCAAACTATGGCATTTTGGTTGTGTTGTGAAACTATGTTGTGTTGTTCGCTACTCCAGTTATGCTACTCCAGTGTTGATGGTGATTTGGTTGTGTTGATGTTGTATCAAACTTTGGAATTCTAGTAGTCCTGTGATGCTCAACTATTATGATCAATTTGTGTCAAACTATGGCATTCTAGTAGTACTGTTGATGCTGTGATACTCTTGATGCTGTGATAGTCTTGATACTGTGATACTCTTGATGCTGTGATATTCTTGATGCCTACTTGATGCCTCGACGTCGACAAAAAGCCAAAAACCCATCACTTGGCCTACTTGATGCCTCGACGTCGACAAAAAGCCAAAACCCCATCACTTGGCCTACTTGATGCCCCGACGTCGACAAAAAGCCAAAAAGCCATCACTTGGCCTACTTGATGCCTCGACATCGACAAAAAGCCAAAAACCCATCACTTGGCCTACTTGATGCCTCGACGTCGACAAAAAGCCAAAAACTCATCACTTGGCCTACTTGATGCCTCGACGTCGACAAAAAGCCAAAAACCCATCACTTGGCCTACTTGATGCCTCGACGTCGACAAAAAGCCAAAAACCCATCACTTGGCCTACTTGATGCCTCGACGTCGACAAAAAGCCAAAAACCCATCACTTGGCCTACTTGATGCCTCGACGTCGACAAAAAGCCAAAAACCCATCACTTGGCCTACTTGATGCCTCGACGTCGACAAATAGCCAAAAACCCATCACTTGGCCTACTTGATGCCTCGACGTCGACAAATAGCCAAAAACCCATCACTTGACCCTACTTGATGCCTCGACGTCGACAAATAGCCAAAAACCCATCACTTGACCCTACTTGATGCCTCGACATCGACAAAAAGCCAAAAAGCCATCACTTGACCCTACTCGATGCCTCGGCGTCGATAAAAAGCCAAAAACCCATCACTTGCCCCTACTTGATGCCTCGGCGTCGATAAAAAGCCAAAAACCCTAACTTGGCCTACTTGATGCCTCGACCTCGATAAAAAGCCAAAAACAACCCTAATTGGCCGTATTTAACTAACTCAGAATCATCAGTTGAACAGGAACATACTAAAGCAAAAATCATCATTTGCAAACAGATTACTTAAGATAACATTAACCAGCTCTAAATACCACCAAATTCAGCACTAGTTCAAATCCATACATAATCATAGTTTGACATTCAGCACTAGTTCAAATACCACCACATTCAGCACTAGTTCAAATGCAAACATCTTACTTAAGCTTACATATCCATAGTTCAGGAGTACTCATAGTTAATAGAATTTAAACTACTATCATTACAACAAATGCCAAACCACACCCTGCAAAAGGTCAGCAAATGCCAAATGATATTGCCCATTCTTCTCTTGCAATCGCTTATCCATTTATGATGGCCTTGATCCCTCCACTTCACATTGCTCTCTTCAACTGCCTTCTTGAGCTCATCAATGTGGATCTGCAAATTCTTCTTCTCTTCAGCTAGCTTCAACTTCATGTTCCTAATGACAGTACCTTGAGCAGCTGCTATGTTCTTCAAAGTGTCATACTTCTCCGCAACTTGGTTGTTTCAAAGATCTTTCCTTTCTATCATCGCCCTCTGCTCACGGGCATCCATAAGTGCATTGACATCTTCAACCAACTTCTCATAGCTGGCCTGGAGTTTCTTCTTCTCTTGTGTGAGGTCATGAACAGTAAATGAATGCATCAGACATTCCTCATTCATGTCCATCTTACTCTGTTCATACATAGACCACAACTTGGACAATGCATTCTCAAGGGTAGTGGGCCAAGATGGATCAATCCATTCTACTAGTCCACAGTTTTTACCTTCCTGGAAAAAGAGTATTAACAAAATGAATTACATAACAGTGACTTGCTTACAATGATAGGCTAGATTACTTTGTACTAAAATTCAGATCATGCTCTAAAGTAAACAACTACTAAGTAAACAATGCTGGTGTGCTAACCCATGAATATTCTGTCCTAAAATAAGCTAACATGCAGAGTTAAAAATGACCTAACTAAACAATATTGCCAGATCCAAACTAAAAAATGTTGGTCTGTCAACCCATGCATCTACTCTCTTAAAATATGCTAACCTGACAGAGTTAACAAAATGACCTAACTAAACAATGTTGCCAGAACCAGACTAAACAATGCTGGCAGAGTAAACAATTAATGGATCCACTGTCCAAACTTCACATTATAATACAATGCCTGCTGGAGTGCCACATTACATGTCCATGGCAAACAAATGACAGATCTCTTAAGTTAATCAACAACTTCCAATTAGTTAAGTTGGAACCATACCTTCTCTGCACAACAAAGAAACCTCCTGCCAGTGTGAATCCTTGAAAGCAACACGCCTTTCTCGCTGCCTTCCCGTGTCCATGGCACAAAACATACATATCTGTCTCAGGGCCCTCAAATCTGAGTCTTCGTGCTAGCAGGAACCTGAAGTGCAAAGGAATGACAGAGATTTGGTCCAATGATTGAAAAGAAGCTCATTCCGAAATCCCCAAATATCAAACCCTAACCCTAACTCGAGAATTGACCTTAATGGTGCCGCTGCCGAATCTGAGCTCATGTACTGCCTGGTGTGCTCGCTGCTATCCGACCCATCACTCCACGACACCATGGCGCTGCGGCATGGCAAGGCGCGGCGGCGACGGCAAAAGCGGCGACCAAGAACAGAGCGAGAGCGAGAAGAGAGCGAGAGCGAGAAGAGAGCGAGCGAGCAGGGTGGAGAAGGAGTAACGGTTGGCGCTTTTGACTGCTAGGACCGAACGGCGCCGTCTAACGCCGTTTGCCAGCTGTCTGGACGGCCTGGAGTGCCACGTACGCGAAAAACGGGCCCCACCTGTCATAAACTCACTTAACTCAGCCCGATCCGGCGATCAGTGGTTTTTGCAAAACAATTACGCTAGATGTGGTGCTTTCTGCAATGATTCTGTATCCTAGTGTTTTTCGCAAAGCTAGCCCTCAATGTGGTGGTTTTATGCAATTTACTCCTGCCAACCGAGGACGTGAGAAATCAGAACAATATGGTGCCATCCGCGACGTGCCAAATTTAGAGAGCTTGCTGGATAATTGATGCCACTCACTACTAGAGTGTAACATGGCGCGAAACGTTTGGACTCTGGTTGATTCGGATCTCTCTTGAAGCACCCTCAATGGACTCAATGTCGGTGGGTCTGTTGACCTATAGCCCTGCTGCATAAATTTCTTCAGTTAGCAGAATAAACGGCTAGGACATGTAACTGTACATGACTTGGTTGAGCTATTTTTTCCTGTTATTTAGTTAGCTAGCTGATTATGCGCACACTTGATCTAGTCATGGGATGGATCGCGTTAGGTGAGCGCACCTAGCTCACGTCGAGCATCGTGGGATGGCACGACCGGCTTGGCTTAGGCAGGTTTTTTCCCTTCTGTAATCGAAGTACAAATAAGAAAGGAGGTAGAAGACAAGCAGTAAGTTCGACATGTCACGAAAACCCTATATCTCTCTCACTAGTTTCTCTCTGCCTAAACTCCGGTGATCATCGTCGACAACAACATGTGGCATCAGAGCCTCAAGCTAGGTCCAGGGGCCATGGGCGATGATGGCAGAACCCGGTGGAGGCGATAGCGACGCAGGGCGCCGGGTTGGACACTCAGCCACGACTGTGGGTTGTGAACCATAGATGAAGCAGGACGAGGCGTGGCACTTAGATGTAGATCGTGCAACACACTGTGAAGGAGCACGTCGGCTCTTCGTCGTACTCATACCCAATGCTCAACCGGACATGCTACACCAAGTGGCCAACCTTGATGCACGCCAAAATGCAGGCCCAAGGGATCTGGGATCCCATGAAGCACGATGTTAGATTCGATCAGGAGGAAAGGAATACCCTCACGGTGATCCTGCAATCCGTTCCACCAGAGATGTTGCGCGTCATCGTCGTCAAGAACAATGCCAGGGATGCCTGGAACGTCGTGCGGACGATTCGCGTCGTCGTCGAGCGCGCCAGGGAGGCCAAGGCACATAAGCTGCGCCGGGAATTGATAACCTGGCGACTGGCGTTAAGGACGGTGAGTCCGTCTAGGACTTTTCACTCCACTCTCCGGGGTCGTCACTAACCTGCGAGTGCTCGGAGACGAGATCGGCGACAGGCGCGTGGCGAGAAAATGCCCGCGCGTCGTGCCGGCAAGGTACTCGCAGATGGCCATCTCCATCAGAACCTTGGTGGACTCGAGCATGCTCTCAATTGAAGAGCTAACTGGAAAGCTACTCGCAATCGAAAGGGCTTTGCCGTGGGAAATGACGGCGGGGGGGGCGCCTACTTTGCACGAAGGAGTGGAACGACAATGGATAGACAACTTGGTGTAGAACGGCCAGTAAAAGAGCTTGAAAATTGCACTAAACCAACAGAAAAGAACGACACCTGCAAATCCCCTCGCCATACTAGACTTTGTAGACCACAATAATCAAAGAAAAACATTAGGGACCGGCGCACCGGCCGAAGCTTAAGTCACGCACGTCGCGTAACGATTGGTGCTCTCCCCACGTCACAACGCTAGGTGCTTTCTCTTTCCTTATCCATTCACGCGTTCACCTTTCCTTATCCATCCATGCATCGATATATCTCTCCTTCCTCTGTTTCTTTCCCCACCAAGCTCTCATCCTTTCTCCGCCATGCCCGACACCACCGGTGACGCGCACCCCCCTTCCCTTCCGCCATGTGGTGGTCGTGGTTGGTACCCACCTCCCTTTTTATGTCCTTGCGGTGTTGCCCCACCCCCCTTCCCTGCTCCTCTCCATCTTTTGTGCCCAGCGGAGTCCAGTGATGCTGGAAGCGGCGGGCATGGTTGATCGCAACCAACACCGACGAAGGTGGAGACGGAACGGCTCCGGTGCTGTAACTGTTTTTTTGTTGGAATCGGAGTCCAAAGATGCTGGAACCAGAGGCCATGCTTGCTGCAACCAGCAGCTCCCGACGGCAAAGATGACCGGCTCCGATGCTGCAACCACAGTTTTTTTTGCTGGCACAAGGCGATAGGAAAGCTGCAACCACTTTGGCCGGTGCTGGAATTGGACGGTGTCTAGATCATTTTTGCTGGAACCGGCATTTTTTTTGCTTGAACCGGCAAGATTTTTGTTGCGAGGACAGGTGTGAGTTTTTGCTGGCGACAGCGATGTGTTTTGGTGGAACCAGGATAAATTTTTGCTGGTATCGGGTAGTTCGTTTCTACAATGAAAATTTTGGAGTTTGCTGCTGTGACATTTTCTTTGCTAGAACCATTGTTAATTATGGCTGGAATCTGCTGTTCCTTTTGCTTCAACTGACCGCCGAGAGATTTTTGTTTGCTGAGTTTTTTCGCTGGAACACGATAGTTCTAGCCGACGGCAAGCCGGTGCCGACGACGCAAGAGATGCTACAACCACGGTGACCATGAGCTGGAGCCGGCAGGCATTAGAGTTGCGACGATAGAAGGTGGCAAGCTGGAAGGGCATGTTGCAACCGAGGCAAGGGACCACCGCGACCTCACCTGCGGTGGCTGGTCGCCTGCACGTCCACGGCCGGGGTCGGCGGCGCTAGCTGCCCCGTCCTCTCCCCGTAGTGGGTGCGTTGGTCAGCTTTTTTTTTGGTAAAAGTTAAAAGTATGTGGGAGTGTTTTTCTTTTTTGAGGGGGCATGTGGGGTTGGAGGTTGGGGATGAAGTGGGATGCTAGACCCCGCAGTTAGAAATCAAAAATGCTACACCTACGTACAGCTTCTACTTAACCTACGTAATCCCCTCCCCCACTAATCGAACGCACAGGACGCTACCGGCCGAAAATTAGGCAAGTCTGCTGGCGCCTATCACTGCCCATAACCAAATCGGTAAATCAACATCGACCAGAGCATCATCCAACGCAGAAAAAGCTTGCAATCCATCACCATCAGATCTTGATAATGTTGGATCTAAATGGCATGTATTCAACATAAGAGCAATAAGCGTCGCGCGGCAAATTTGTCCTTTTTAGCACGCGCGCAATCGATATCCGGGCTCCAGCGGACGCGCGGCATATAGAGTACAATGCGCAATCCGAATTGCCATCACGCGTTGTGTATTTGATGTGCCCGCTTCCGCGCGCCGCACACTCGAGCGCTCGCGCCGTACTCTCTCCGCCGCGCCACCTTAGCCTCGCCCCGCGCCGCCCCCGGCGAAATGACCCGATGGACGCCGGCGCCGGCACCCCCCTCACCCCTTCCTACACACGCGACCCTTCTGCCGCCGCCGCCGCCGCAAACCCTAGCATGGTGAGCTTTGGCTTTGCTTCCGCCGGTGCTCCTCCAAGCACCGGTATCGCGTGAGGCCTTTTCATGCAGCCACGGATGACCTCCGCGGCGGGTGGCGTCGCGTCGGCGCCCGCCGTGAAGCCACGTGCCCCCCTCTCGAAGCTCCCAAATGCGGCGCGGGCGAAGAAGGGCAATGTAACCGCGAAGAAGAACAAGGCGGCGGACGGCTCCGGCTCCTCTAAGCCGTTGAGGAAGAAGCTTGCAAGGCATCCGACGGACGCGGTGGCTACCGAAGCGCCGGCGAGCTCAGTTGTTGAGCCGGCGGCCGACGCGCACAAGGTGTTCGAGGAAATGCCCCAAAGGTATAAAATTTCGCCAACTTTTTGTTGTTATTATTTTTTGAATGCATACATATAGATAGCTTATTTGCTTCATTGTATATACTTTGTAGTTTCAACGTTGGCTCCAACAATTCTCATTGGTCTCATCAAACCAATGACATGCATTTCGATGACCATGAGTTCGAGGTGGACGAGGATGGTGAGGGCATTGTCGATGCACCAAAAGGAAGAGGAGGCAACTACACCAATGATGAAGATGTCTTGCTATGCAATACTTGGTTGCAAGTGTCGAGGGATCCATCCGTTGGAGGTGATCAAAGTAGAGATACATATTGAAACTGGATGAAGGAGCACTTTGATCTACACAACAAGAGTGGAGTTGATGCTCGGAACGATCTCTTTGCTCCCGGTGGTCGACAATCAACCGAGATTGTCAAAAGTGGGCAGCCGGCGGTTGACAAGTTGAACCCAAGTGGCACTAATGGACACATCTATCCTCAATGAGGCGAAAAAAAGTATGTCAATCTTGCACGTGAAGAAGTCTTGATCCAAAAAAAAGCCATGATTCGCGGTGGCATGGGCGGCATGGGTGGCGGTGGCAATGGCGGCATGGGTGGCGGTGGCATTGGCGGCATGGGAGGCATCGGTGGCTTCGGAGCTACCATGGGCGGCATATGGGTGCCATGGGTGGCTTTGGAGCTACCATGGAGACCATGGGAGGCATGGGTGGTTTCGAAGCACCTCCAGGCAGCATGGGCGGCATAGGAGGCATGAGTTTTGCGACTCTCATGGGAGGCATGGGAGCACCTTCGGGCGGCATGGGCGCAATGTCTTCCGGTGTCCCTCACACACCTTCGCATGATGCCGTTGAAGATCTTGCCAACACCTACCGAGCTTCACATGATGATGCGGCGCGCAACAATGAAGAGGAGGAATAATCTCTTCGGGGGAGGATGATGAATCGGATGAAGATGAGGATAAAGACAAGGACGAGGCTTGATTGTTGATGTGCCATTCGTTGGTGTGAACTTTTGTGTCATGAACTTGGTTCGGATTTTGAACTTGGTTGGATGATGTTGTGGGCATGAACTTTTATGTCATCATGAACTTGTTTGGATGATTTAAATTATGCCATGTCTTTATTTTGATGTTTAAAATTCATTTCGTGTCCAAAATATAACATATGGTAAGCATCGGCTGTTCGCGCGCACCGCTTTTTAGCACGCCTGCTTGAGCTACTCACGCACGCTAAAATTGCTGGAGTCAGCGCCCTTAGCCACACCAAAACAGGCAATCGGCAATTGCTGGAGTCAGCGCCCTTAGCCACGCACAGGCAATCGGCACGCTGCAAACACTTTTAGCACGACCTCGTGCTGATAATGCATTCTAAGATATCTTAGTTGATAGTGTGAATGATTTTGCTTTTGAAATGAAATATATTCAGTCCAGTGCGTGATTAAGACGTTTGGTCATCACTCTTTTCTACTCCATAAAACGTTTCGAAGCAGAGACGAACCACAACCACAGGCTGTCACAGACTGATACCATATATATTCTTATGCTACTGAATAGTATTATCAATCCATTACGCACAACATATAACCAGAGTAACAAACCTTCGAGGCGTCCAGGAACTAAACAACAGATTCAGGAAACAGGTAGGAAATTCACTGACAAACGTCTTAAACTTGAAATGTACTGTCACAACCACATGTAGCGAGCAGAAACTGGAAAATGGTTCCATGTTTCAGGGAGACACGCTTCTTCCTCTTGGTGAGCCTGAGCCACGACGTCCATCATCGTCGCCATTGCCCCTTGGACTTGGGCTGCCACCATCGCCATTGCCCTTAGGACTAGGGCTACCATTGTTGCCCCTCGGGCTTGGACTGCCCCTGTTGTCCCTGGTAGGACTGGGACTGCCATTGTTAGCAGGGCTTCTAGGGCTGCGCCCATTGGCCACAGGGCTACGGTAGCCATCAGAAGGGCTCCTGCTCTTATCCCTGCCCCGAGGGCTATCACCATTATCCTTTGCTACAGGTGAGATGGATCGCCTGGGGCTCCGACTGCGATCAGGTGTAGGGCTGCGATCCATGTCCTTGGCTTCTGGGGAGAGTGATCGCCTGGGGCTCCTGCTGTAGCTAATGCTCCTTGATCTCCTCTCATCACGCTCAGTGCGGCGTCCTCTGGGAGATTCTGAATATGATCTGGACCTAGATCGGCTGATTGCAGGAGATAATATGAGAAAACAGAATACAAAACAGAACTATTAGGAAAAAAGCCCAAGAGCAGCGGGTGGGTTGCTCAGCATACCTGTAACTACGGCTTCTGCTGTAGCTCCGACTGCGCGCCCGTCCACGACGTGGAGATGGGGACCGTGAATAGCTTCTCTCACGCCTAATAGAACATATCCATTAACAAGAGATTAAAACCCCATGTACTGAGATACAACAACATTTCAAGCCGTTTGGAGTACTGCGATGGAGCTGAACAAAGTTATCAATCAATACCTGAGACTCCTCGGACTATTCTGGCAATTTCTTTCTATATGGCCCCTTTCTCCACAGCGGTAGCATTTGTTCTTCCAGTCACCAGCCTTGCAGTCCCTGGCCCAATGACCATCAATACCACAGTTGAAACAACGGCCTGTTCCTGGAGGAGGGCCTCTTCCCACATATTCACGTTCTCGTGAACCACCCGAACCACGTGGAACCTGAACACACGATTCGTAAGATACAATACAAAAAAATTTCTAGTAGCTTCATAAAGGACAGAAAATATCATTATCATTATGCCCACAAAGTGGACAGCCCAAATGGCAACTTACCCCTTTAGCAAACTCAACAATAATGCGGCTCCCATCAACATCCCTACCATCTAGGTTGTATCGGGCCTCATCAGCATCACGAGGATCACTGTATTCCTGTTAGATAGACAAGAACAGGCAAAACAAACAGTGTACCTCATATGTGAACAAAATAGGTCTTAAGTGTATGCTAACAACTTGAAAGAGCAAAAATAAGGTTGAGGAGAGTAAAATTCACATACAATGAATGCATAGTCGCGCTTCAATTCCACTTCCCGTATTCTGCGCAAACGGTTGCCACAAACAGTAAGCCGTCAGGACTCAAGTACTCAAATGCATCACCATCTTGTAACTTCCACTAAAACAGTCAATAACATTACACCAAGCACCAAGGGCACCCTTCGCCAAAGTCCTCCACAAACTTTGGAACAATGGCCACCAATTCCACCAAGGGCACCCTTCCACCACATACCTTCCGGATTGTGTTAAAAACGGAAAAACCTTCAACAAGATCATTTAAGTTAAGCACACAAGACCTGGGAGTCAAACATCTACAGCATACAGATGAAATAACAGAGAACACCAAACACTAGTTTGGAAAGACCGATAGTGTACCCAACAGCTGCTATAAACCAAAAAACCCTCAAACAAGACCATTCAGGTTAAACACACAGGACCTGGGAGTCCAATTTCCACAGCATACATGGAGAAATAACAGATAACACCAAAAACTAGCTTGAAAAGACTACTGGTGAACCCAGCTTGTATAAACCACCCAGGAAAAACAAGGATAGGAAGAAATCCAAGAACACTGACTGGTTCCCTCTATAGCAGAAGACATGCACCTTACAGTTCAATTTTTTTAAGAAACAAACAGCCTAAATTTTTTTACCGAATTTAAACTATACTAAGGCCCAGATTTTTTTGGTGGCTGCCAAAATAATCTGCCCCCTCCCCAGCTTATTCTAGATGCCAACCCTAAAGTTTTTGGGGGCTTCGAAACTAATTAAACCTTACCTAGTTTAGAAGCCCCAAAACAATTTGGGGGAGGATTTAGAATAAGCTGGAGAGGGGCGATTCTAGATAAGCTGGGAGGGAGCAGCTTATGCTGCAATAAACTGTCAAAAGAACTGGGCCTAAGTACTTACGGTGTCAACTATTCTAACAAGCACTAGTCCAATAATGGTGATTCACAACCCTACAAAAGCACATTTGAATTTGTGCAGAACCATATTTACTAGTTGAAAGCTTTTGCCTTCACAAAAAAGAAGTTGGAAAGCTTGTAAAAAAAAAGTCTGTTACACCAAAAAGCTTTTGCCAAACTCTTAATGTGCACAGTATTGTCATTACCTTCCATATTTGCTGAAAAGATATTCTAGGTCGCGCGAACGAGTACGGGAGGACAATCTACCAACATACAAGCGTGCGTTTCCATAACGATCATCGTAACGAGGCATCTCCTGAAAATTAAGAAAACACTCCATCAGTCCCTTTCGCAATGAACAAATATGACAAGCATAAAACCAAAAAATCAAATAACCTGGCAAAGGCTACTCAGAGATATTATTTTCTGTTTGACAGAGAACAGCTAGAGTACTAGGCACATCCAAATAGATGCTGTGCTTGAATGTACTCACTGTGGAGAGTATTGTGATTCAGCATAGAAGAGACATGGTAAGATGACATTAGATGGGCTCGATAGCAAACCGAATATACCAGACAGTTCAACTATCACTCTATCAGGCACTAACTAATAAATTTTACTCGTTCCTCGTAGACAATTCTACAGAAGTAAAAAAGAACAAAATCCGTTATTGAATAAGACAGATAGCATCTACATATATCTTCAACTAAAGCTTGAAGTCCCTACAGTGTGAAAATATATGACTGCAGCCCTCAGACCTCGTGGACAACTAATAGGCTAGGGATAGTCTAGGATTGTTAAATTTTGAAATACTAGTGCAAATGAAATCATTGATTTGGAGGTTAACTGTTATGCATGAAACCATTGTGCATGGATTTCAGGGACAAGCAGTTCTACACACCTTTTCATTAAACCTCGTAATATCAAGTTGCAAAAGACAAAGCTCATGACTTTAAGTTGCAAGTATCCACATTCCAAAATAACTCTGATTCTGTAATATAGTTTTTATTGACCCTTCATCTCATTTACTTTTGAATCGAGGTAACTGTTCAAATTATTCTTCTCTTCTTGTACTGAATCAGTAAGAGTAAACACACCACAAAAACACTTGATACGCTCCAATACCACTATTATGTACTTTTAAGGATGGAAATTTCAGCAAGATATAAAATCAGAATTATCTACATAACCAAGATTATATATAACCAACACCACATCCTGTTTACTTGATAAAATAAAGTCTTTTTACTGACTTCCTTTGATATATCTGACCGGTTTAAATATTATGCATAACTACCCAGTACCCACTCTCCCCTAGGGAGGACATAGAGTTGAAACATCTATATAGGCAAGATTACATGACATTTTACTTCATCTAACTATTTCTAGTATACAGCTCTCATGTAAAATTCAAATTCACGCTTCCGCACACAAAAAATTTCTCTGACCTATCCCCACCCAAACAGGGAATCTCATGGGCGAGAATCAGAGAGCAGTACGCGAATCTCCAATTCTCTCACGAATCACGGCACGACGGACCAAAGCAACCCACCTCCGTCTCTCGCCAACAGGCGACCCAACTAGATCCGACCGAAATCCGAAAAATCCCCAGCCGAAACTCCCAAAATCCCCCGCGGATCGGCGCACGCAACCCAGACCACAAACCCCACGGGATGACGCGCGGAAACACCACCACGATCGCGCGGAGCCAGAGGGTCCCGACGAGCGAAGGAGCGCTGGCGAGATTAGACGGGGGGAGGGGGACGAGATCTCGAACCTCGGGAGCAGGGGGCGGCGGCGGCGCAGAACCCTAGGTCGAACGGAGTGGACGCTGCGGCTGCGGTCTCGTCCGGCCTGGAGATAAGGAGGACGGGCGGAGAGTTCTGGAAACCAGTAGACGCGGTGCGGTGAGGGTGGAGGGATTTAACCGGCGCCGCGGGCGTGTGCGGACGGACGGGATCGCCGACGGGCTTGATGGACGGGCGGGATTCGGCCGGGCCGACGTGTCCCTCGCGGACACGCACTCCCCTGGTTTACGTCTCCGATAGGGTACAGAGATGTTGTCCGGTGGACTGAAACAAACTCTGATTTCAGTGGAAGTCACTTTTATGCTTTGGTGGAAATTAGAAATGCAACTACAAAATAAAAACAAAATTCTACTAAAACAAAAATAGAGTGATTCAAACTCTACCAAAATGACTCAAAACGTCACTATAGAAAGAAACTACTTCTTCAAAAGAAAATCAAACGTCTGCATTTTAGAAATTTTATTAACGGAACATTTAATGTTCGTGTAAGTGGCCAATTCTAAGACCGCAAACATTATACTTGCATTTGGAGCAGATATCAAGCTCCACCGGCTTCGTGGTCATTTTCGGGTTGCTTTGAGTGGATATCGAGGTAAACACTTTTTTTTTTGAGGGGGTATATTAAAGAAGAACTGCATAGAGAAGTAGGTTATCCTAAAACAAAAACCTAGCTGGCCACCGGACGCCCACAAAGTTTAGCAACTGCTGGCTGTCGGAGCATTTTGCTTGATGCGATTACGGCCGTCGGATCGAGCCACCAGAGGACCCAGGTCGTCGAATCGAAGCGGCGACTGAGGGAGTCCTGGATTAGGGGGTCCTCGGGTGTCATTCGATACGGGTCAGACTAATGGGTCGTGAAGACGAAGCAGAAGATTATCCCCCGTGTTCGGGTAGGACTCCTATGTGCGTGGACGGCAATTTTGGTGTCCAGTTGTACTATTTTCTTTCTCTGCAAACCGACTCTGTACAACCCTAGGCCCCTCCGGTGTGTATATAAACCAGAGAGTTAGATCCGTGGAAGGGGAGAAGATTCATAGGCTAGACAGCTAGGGTTTAGCCATTACGATCTCAAGGTAGATCAACTCTTGTAACCTTTATACACACTGAATACAATCAAGCAGGATGTAGGGTTTTACCTCCTTTAAGAGGGCCCGAACGTGGGTAAACATCGTGTCCCTATTGTCCCTTGTTACCATTGATCCTTAGACACACAGCTTGGGACTCCCTACCCGAGATCTGTCGGTTTTGACACCGACATTGGTGCTTTCATTGAGAGTTTCGTTGTGTTATCGACAAAAGAATCAATGGCTCGCCTCGTCATCGACAACGACACTGTTTTCGGGGAGCCTTTCTCCCTGGCCAACTCTTTGTGTTTGGCGGCTTCGTGCTACGTGCCAACTCGACCGGTCACTTGAGCAGGTTGACAGCTACGCCCCTGGTCACTAGATCAGGTTTGGAAGTTTGAACTACATCGCCGATATCCGAGGAGACCTGATCTTCGAGGGGCTCACGACCTCGGCCGTCGCTCCCCACCCACACGAAGGAGGCCCTTCGGATCTACCATCAGATCTCGTCCAGGGGTCGACGCTCATGTCCGCCCGGGCCTTAGATCCGGGGCGGACCACTTCGTCCGAAGACGGGAGGGTGAACCCCGCCGGACTCTCTCCTATCACGGAGCTCTAGCCGGAGACCAAGATGCGACCACGCCGTCGGTGGACCCGGAGTCAAACGAGACTCTCCCCGTCATCGGGAAGCCGAACTCACTTCTGGACACCAACTCCGAACTCTCGAGGTTTGCGTCCATCAGGCTCGGTCAAGTGGCTATCACCGAGCCTAGCTCCGCAGATCCTCAGACGCTTGTCCAGCTTTCGCTCTTAAACGAAACGCCGGACTTAATACAATCTCTCGCCATCCCGGAAGTGTCACCTCCGAACTACGCCCAGCTTGAAATGGGGGTTGAGAGTAGGGAATTTTATGTCCTACCCACCACCCACTTAATAGCCACTGTCGAGGATTTAACCGACATGCTAGACTATGCCTCCGAAGACATCGATGGCATGGACGACGATGTCGAAACCGAAAAAGGTCAAAACCCGCCCATCACTGGGCGTTGGACGGCCACTTCTACTTACGATGTATACATGGTGGACACACCTAAGAAGAAGCACAACGATGGCACTCAAGATCCAGATGAGGATAAGCCCGTCGATGAACCACCAAAACGCCGGCGTCAGCGGCGCCGCTCACGATCGCGTCGGGGAAGAGAAAGCAATACCGGCACCGGAGATAATGACACCCCGGACAACGCCGAAGACCACCTCGTTGAGCCTGCGTTCGAGCGGGATGAAAGGGAAGAGGGTCATTACAGCCCTGAAAAACTTGCCGATAATGAGGATTCGAAAGATAGTAACTACTTACCTGTCTCCGAAGAGGATGTTAGACTCGGTGACGAAGATTTCATCGTCCCAGAGGAACCCCTCGAGCAAGAACGCTTCAAGCGACGGCTCATCGCCACCGCACGGAGCCTGAAAAAGAAACAACAGTAGATTAAAGCCGAACAGGATACGCTAAACGACAGATGGACTAAGGTCCTAGCCGCTGAAGAAGGATATGGCTTTGAGTGCCAAACAAAGAGTTATCCCAAAAGTAGGCTACTGCTACAATTCGACGATGAGGCCTTTGAGCCAATACCGTCAAAATACAATCAGGCTGATCAACCGGACGACCACCACGTGGATAGGACAAAACGGCTAATTATGCCGAAAACCAGCCCGCGCCCCCTCACCATAGAGGCAGGGAGACAGCGGCTCCGGGCTACATGCACGACCTACATGTATGGCTTTGAAAATAAAGATGAAGATCTAAAAGTTATTGATGTGTCCCCTATTAAATCTTAGTTTTGCAATATGAATCTTGATAATGATGGGACTAAATATGATCCACCTTTACCTAGAAGGCGTTCCAAAAATTCGGAGTTTTTAGATCTTGATGATAAAATTGATAAAAGTGGGATTGAAGAGATCAAAACTCTAGATATTAATGAACCCACTATTTTGGATTTCAAGGAATTTAATTATGATAATTGCTCTTTGATAGATTGTATTTCCTTGTTGCAATCCGTGCTAAATTCCTCTCATGCTTATAGTCAAAATAAAGCCTTTACCAAACGTATCGTTGATGCTTTGATGCAATCTTATGAAGAAAAACTTGAGTTGGAAGTTTATATTCCTAGAAAGCTTTATGATGAGTGGGAACCTACTATTAAAATTAAAATTAAAGATCATGAATTCTACGCCTTGTGTGATTTGGGTGCTAGTGTTTCCACGATTCCAAAAACTTTGTGCGATTTGCTAGGTTTCCGTTATTTTGATGATTGCTCTTTGAACTTGCACCTTGCAGATTCCACTATTAAGAAACCTATGGGAAGAATTAATGATGTTCTTATTGTTGCAAATAGGAATTATGTGCCCGTAGATTTTATTGTTCTTAATATAGATTGCAATCCTTCATGTCCTATTATTCTTGGTAGACCTTTCCTTAAAACGATTGGTGCAATTATTGATATGAAGGAAGGGAATATTAGATTCCAATTTCCATTAAAGAAAGGCATGGAACACTTCCCAAGAAATAAAATAAAATTACCTTATGAATCTATTATGAGAGCCACTTATGGATTGCCTACAAAAGATGGCAATACCTAGATCTATCCTTGCTATTATGCCTAGCTAGGGGCGTTAAACGATAGCGCTTGTTGGGAGGCAACCCAATTTTATTTTTAGTTTTTTGCTTTTTGCTTCTGTTTAGGAATAAATATTTGTTCTAGCCTCTGGTTAGATGTGTTTTTATGTTTTAATTAGTGTTTGTGCCAAGTTAAACCTATAGGATCTTCTTGGATGATAGTTATTTGATCTTGCAGAAAATTCCAGAAACTTTCTGTTCACGAAAACAATTGTTAAAAATCACCAGAACGTGATAAAATATTGATTCCAATTGCTGCTGATCAATAAACAAATTTCCTAGGTCGTCCTATTTTGGTTGAATTTTTGAAGTTTCATAAGTTTGTGTTAGTTATAGATTACTACAGACTGTTCTATTTTTTTACAGATTCTGTTTTTCGTGTGTTGTTTGCTTATTTTGATGAATCTATGGCTAGTAAAATAGTTTTTAAACCATAGAGAAGTTGGAATACAGTAGGTATAACACCAATATAAATAAATAATGAGTTCATTACAGTACCTTGAAGTGGTCTTTTGTTTTCTTTCGCTAACGGAGCTCACGAGATTTTCTGCTGAGTTTTGTGTTGTGAAGTTTTCATGTTTTGGGTGAAATATTTGATGGATTATGGAATAAGGAGTGCCAAGAGCCTAAGCTTGGGGATGCCCATGGCACACCCAATATAATCTAAGGACACCTAAAAGCCAAAGCTTGGGGATGCCCCGGAAGGCATCCCCTCTTTCGTCTACTTCCATCGGTAACTTTACTTGGAGCTATATTTTTATTCACCACATGATATGTGTTTTGCTTGGAGCGTCTTGTATTATTTGAGTCTTTATTTGTTAGTTTACCACAATCATCTTTGCTGTACACACCTTTTGAGAGAGACACACATGATTCGAAAATTATTAGGATACTCTATATGCTTCACTTATATCTTTTGAGTTATATATATTTTGCTCTAGTACTTCACTTATATCTTTTAGAGCACGGTGGTGGATTTGTTTTAAAGAAACTATTGATCTCTCATGCTTCACTTAGATTATTTTGAGAGTCTTAAATAGCATGGTAATTTGCATAAATAATATTAATATGCTAGGTATTCAAGACTAGTAAAAACTTTCTTTTGAGTGCGTTGAATACTAAGAGAAGTTTGATGCTTGATGATTGTTTTGAGACATGGAGGTAGTGATATCAAAGTTGTGCTAGTTGAGTAGTTGTGAATTTGAGAAATACTTGTGTTGAAGTTTGCAAGTCCCGTAGCATGCACGTATGGTAAACGTTATGTAACAAATTTGAAACATGAGGTGTTCTTTGAGTGTCCTCCTTATGAGTGGCGGTCGGGGACGAGCGATGGTCTTTTCCTACCAATCTATCCCCCTAGGAGCATGCGTGTAGTGCTTGGTTTTTGATGACTTGTAGATTTTTGCAATAAGTATGTGAGTTCTTTATGACTAATGTTGAGTCCATGGATTATACGCACTCTCACCTTTCCATCATTGCTCGCCTCTTCGGTATCATGCATTGCCCTTTCTCACATTGAGAGTTGGTGCAAACTTCGCCGATGCATCCAAACCCCGTGATATGATACACTCTTTCACACATAAACCTCCTTATATCTTCCTCAAAACAGCCACCATACCTACCTATTATGGCATTTCCATAGCCATTCCGAGATATATTGCCATGCAACTTTCCACCGTTCCGTTTATCATGACACGTTCATCATTGTCATATTGCTTTGCATGATCATGTAGTTTACATAGTATTTGTGGCAAAGCCACCATTCATAATTCTTTCATACATGTCACTCTTGGTTCGTTGCATATCCCGGTATAGAGTCATACTTTATTCTAGTATCGAGTTGTAATCATTGAGTTGTAAATAAATAGAAGTGTGATGATCATCATTTTCTAGAGCATTGTCCCAAGTGAGGAATAAAAAAAAGAGAAAGGCCATTAAAAATAGAGAAGGCCCAAAAAAATGAGAGAAAAGGAGAGAAGGGACAATGTTACTATCCTTTTACCACACCTGTGCTTCAAAGTAGCACCATAATCTTCATGATAGAGAGTCTCTTGTTTTGTCACTTTCATATACTAGTGGGAATTTTTCATTACAGAACTTGACTTGTATATTCCAACAATGGGCTTCCTCAAACGCCCTAGGTCTTCGTGAGCAAGCAAGTTGGATGCACACCCACTTAGTTTCTTTTGTTGAGCTTTCATATATTTATAACTCTAGTGCATCCGTTGCATGGCAATCCCTACTCCTTGCATTAACATCAATTGATGGGCATCTCCATAGCTCATTGATTAGCCTCGTTGATGTGAGACTTTATCCCTTTTTGTCTTCTCCACATAACCCCCATCATTATATTCTATTCCACCCATAGTGCTATATCCATGGCTCACGCTCATGTATTGCGTGAAGGTTGAAAAAGTTTGAGATTACTAAAGTATGAAACAATTGCTTGGCTTGTCATCGGGGTTGTGCATGATGAGAGCATTCTTGTGTGACGAAAATGGAGCATGACTAAACTATATGATTTTGTAGGGATGAACTTTCTTTGGCCATGTTATTTTGAGAGGACATAATTGCTTAGTTAGTATGCTTGAAGTATTATTATTTTTATGTCAATATTGAACTTTTATCTTGAATCTTTCGGATCTGAATATTCATACCACAATTAAGAAGAATTATATTCAAATTATGCCTAGTAGCATTCCACATCAAAAAATTTGTTTTTATCATTTACCTACTCGAGGACGAGCAGGAATTAAGCTTGGGGATGCTTGATACGTCTCCAATGTATCTATAATTTCTGATTGTTCCCTGCTATTTTATATTCTGTTTTGGACATTATTGGGCTTTATTTTACACTTTTATATTATTTTTGGGACTAACCTATTAACCGGAGGCCCAGCCCAGTGATAACCCACAAGTGTAGGGGATCGCAACAGCTTTCGAGGATAGAGTATTCAACCCAAATTTATTGATTCGACACAAGGGGAGCCAAAGAATATTCTCAAGTATTAACAGTTGAGTTGTCAATTCAACCACACCTGGATAACTTAATATCTGCAGCAAAGTAATATGATAGTAGTGGTAACGGTAACAAAAGAGTAATGAAAGCAAAAGTAATATTTTTGGTGTTTTGTAGTGATTGTAACAGTAGCAACGGGAAAGTAAATAAGCGAGAACCAGTATATGGAAAGCTCGTAGGCATTGGATCGGTGATGGATAATTATGCCGGATGCGGTCCATCATGTAACAGTCATAACATATGGTGAGACAGAACTAGCTCCAATTCATCAATGTAATGTAGGCATGTATTCCGAATATAGTCATACGTGCTTATGGAAAAGAACTTGCTTGCCATCTTTTGTCCTACCCTCCCGTGGCAGCGGGGTCCTAACGGAAACTAAGGGATATTAAGGCCTCCTTTTAATAGAGAACCGGAACAAAGCTAGCACTTAGTGAATACAAGAACTCCTCAAACTATGGTCATCACCGGGAGTGGTCCCGATTATTGTCACTTCGGGCTTGCCGGATCATAACACATAGTAGGTGACTATATATAGACTTGCAAGATAGGATCAAGAACTCATATATATTCATGAAAACATAATAGGTTCAGATCTGAAATCATGGCACTCGGGCCCTAGTGACAAGCATTAAGCATAGCAAAGTCATAGCAACATCAATCTCAGAACATAGTGGATACTAGGGATCAAACCCTAACAAAACTAACTCGATTATATGATAGATCTCATCCAACCCATCACCGTCCAGCAAGCCTACGATGGAATTACTCACGCACGGCGGTGAGCATCATGAAATTGGTGATGGAGGATGGTTGATGACGAGGATGGCGACGAATCCCCCTCTCCGGAGCCCCGAACGGACTCCAGATCAGCCCTCCCGAGAGGTTTTAGGGCTTGGCGGCGGCTCCGTATCGTAAAACGCGATGATTTCTTCTCCTTGATTTTTTTCTCCCCGAAAGAAAATATATAGAGTTGGAGTTGGCGTCGGAGCAGCTCCAGGGGGCCCACGAGGTAGGGGGCGCGCCCTAGGGGCGGCGCCCCACTCTCGTGGTGGATGTGGTGGGCCCCCTGGCCTTCATCTTTTGCAATGATTTTTTATTATTTCTGAGAAGTTGTTCCGTGAAGTTCAGGTCATTTCGAGAACTTTTGTTTCTGCACATAAATAACATCATGGCAATTCTGCTGAAAACAACGTCAGTCCGGGTTAGTTCCATTCAAATCATGCAAGTTAGAGTCCAAAACAAGGGCAAAAGTGTTTGGAAAAGTAGATATGACGGAGACGTATCAACTCCCCCAAGCTTAAACATTTGCTTGTCCTCAAACAATTCAGTTGATAAACTGAAAGTGATAAAGAAAAACTTCCACAAACTCTGTTTGCTCTTGTTGTTGTAAATATGTAAAGCCAGCATTCAAGTTTTCAGTAAAGATTATGACTAACCACATCTGCAATAACTTTCAGGTCTCATGTTTACTCATATCAATAGCATAATCAACTAGCGAGCGATAATAATAAATCTCAGATGACAACACTTTCTCAAAACAATCATAATATGATATAACAGGATGGTATCTCGCTAACCCTTTCTGAGACCGCAAAACATAAATGCAGATCACCTTTAAAGATCAAGGACTGACTAGACATTGTAATTCATGGTAAAAGAGATCCAATCATAGTCATACCCAATATAAATTAATAGTAATGAATGCAAATGACAGCTGTGCTCTCCAGCTAGTGCTTTTAATAAGAGGATGATGACTCAACATAAAAGTAAATAGATAGGCCCTTCGCAGAGGGAAGCAGGGATTTGTAGAGGTGCCAGAGCTCGGTTTTGAAATAGAGATAAATAATATTTTGAACGGCATACTTTCATTGTCAACATAACAACTAAGAGATGGCGATATCTTCCATGCTACACACATTATAGGCGGTTCCCAAACAGAATGGTAAAGTTTATACTCCCCCTCCACCAACAAGCATCAATCCATGACTTGCTCGAAACAACGAGTCTCTCCAACTAGCAACAGTCCCAGGGGGAGTTTTGTTTGCAATTATTTCGATTTAGTTTGCATAAAGCATGGGACTGGGCATCCCGGAGACCAGCCATTTTCTCGTGAATGAGGAGCGGAGTCCACTCCTCTTGAGAATAACCCGCCTAACATGGAAGATAAGGGCAGCCCTAGTTGATACATGAGCTATTCAAGCATACAAAACAGAATGTTTATTTGAAGGTTTAGAGTTTGGCACATACAAATTTACTTGGAACGGCAGGTAGATACCGCATATAGGAAGGTATGGTGGACTCATATGGAATAACTTTAGGGTTTAAGGGATTGGATGCACAAGCAGTATTCCCGCTTAGTACAAGTGAAGGCTAGCAAAAGACTGGGAAGCGACCAACTAGAGAGCGACAACAGTCATGAACATGCATTAAAATTAATAAACATTGGATGCAAGCATGAGTAGGATATAATTGAAGGAAATATGCCCTAGAGGCAATAATAAAGTTATTATTTATTTCCTTATTTCATGATAAATGTTTATTATTCATGCTAGAATTGTATTAACCGGAAACATAATACATGTGTGAATACATAGACAAACAGAGTGTCACTAGTATGCCTATACTTGACTAGCTTGTTAATCAAAGATGGTTATGTTTCCTAACCATGAACAAGGAGTTGTTATTTGATTAACAAGGTCACATCATTAGTTGAATGATCTGATTGACATGACCCATTCCGTTAGCTTAACACTTGATCGCTTAGTATGTTAATGCTTTCTTCATGACCCATACATGTTCCTATAACTATGAGATTATGCAACTCCGTTACTGGGAGGAACACTTTGGTACTACCAAACGTCACAACGAATCGGGTGATTATAAAGGAGTACTACAGGTGTCTCCAAAGGTACTTGTTGGGTTGGCGTATTTGAGATTAGGTTTTGTCACTCCGATTGTCGGAGAGGTATCTCTAGGCCTTCTCGGTAATACACATCACATAAAGCCTTGCAAGCATTGCAACTAAAGAGTTAGTTGTGAGATGATGTATTACGGAGCGAGTAAAGAGACTTTCCGATAACGAGATTAAACTAGGTATTGGATACCGACGATCGAATCTCGGAAAGTAACATACCGATGACAAAGGGAACAACGTATGTTGTTATGCGGTTTGACCGATAAAGATCTTCGTAGAATATGTAGGAACCAATATGAGCATCCAGGTTCCGCTATTGGTTATTGACCGAGAATAGTTCTAGGTCATGTCTACATAGTTCTCGAACCGTAGGGTCCGCACGCTTAAGGTTTCAATGACGGTTATTATGAGTTTATGTATTTTGATGTACCGAAGGAGTTCGAGTCCGGATGTGATCACGGACATGACGAGGAGTCTCGAAATGGTCGAGACATAAAGATTGATATATTGGATGGTTATATTCGACACGGAAAGGTTAGGAAGTTTCGGAGAAAATCGGAGTCTTGGGAGGGTTACCGGAACCCCGGGAAGTTATGGGCCTTATTGGGCCAAGAGGGGAGAGAGGGCTGCACCGGAGGTGGTGCGCCCCCTCCATGGGGAGTCCGAATTGGACTAGGAGGGGGCGCAGCCCCCCTTTCCCTCTCCCTCTCCCTCTCTTTCCTTCCCCCTTCCCTCTTCCTAGTAGGACTAGGAAAGGGGAGTCCTACTCCTACTAGGAGGAGGACTCCCCCCTCCCTTGGTGCGCCCCAAGGCTGGCCGGCCCTCCCCCTTGCTCCTTTATATACGGGGGCCGGGGGGCACCCTAGGACACACAAGTTGATCTACGGATCGTTCCTTAGCCGTGTGCGGTGCCCCCCTCCACCATATTCCACCTCGGTCATATTGTAGCGGTGCTTAGGCGAAGCCCGCGACGGTAGAACATCAAGATCGTCACCACGCCGTCGTCTCGACGGAACTCCTTCCCGACGCTTTCTGGATCGGAGCTCGGGGATCGTCATCGAGCTGAACGTGTGCCAAGAACTCGGAGGTGCCGAGTAACGGTGCTTGGATCGGTCGGATCGTGAAGGCGTCGACGACTACATCAACAGCGTTAATATAACGCTTCGCTTTCGGTCTCACGAGGGTACGTGGACGGACACTCTCCCTCTCGTTGCTATGCCATCACCATGGTCTTGCGTGATCGTAGGAAAATTTTTGAAATTACTCGTTCCCCAACAGTGGTATCGAGCCTGGTTTTATGCGTTGATGTCATATGCGAGTAGAACACAAGTGAGTTGTGGGCGATACAAGTCATACTACCTACCAGCATGTCATACTTTGGTTCAGCGGTATTGTGAGATGAAGCGGCCGGACCGACATTACGCGACGCTTACGCGAGACTGGTTTCACCGCTGTGAGCACTCGTTGCTTAAAGGTGGTGGCGGGTGTCTGTCTCTCTCACTTTAGTTGAACTGAGTGTGGCTCGCCGGTCCTTGAGAAGGTTAAAACGAGTCTATTTGACGAAGTATCGTTGTGGTTTTGATGCGAGGTAAGAACGGTTCTTGCTCAGCCCGTAGCAGCCACGTAAAACTTGCAACAACAAAGTAGAGGACGTCTAACTTGTTTTTGCAGGGCATGTTGTGATGTGATATGGTCAAGACGTGATGCTATATTTTATTGTATGAGATGATCATGTTTTGTAACCGAGTTATCGACAAATGGCGGAGCCATATGGTTGTCGCTTTATTGTATGAAATGCAACGCCATGTAATTGCTTTACTTTATCACTAAGCGGTAGCGATAGTCGTAGAAGCAATAGTTGGCTAAACGACAACGATGCTACGATGGAGATCAAGGTGTCGCGCCGGTGGCGATGGTGATCATGGCGGTGCCGGAGATGGAGATCACAAGCACAAGATGATGATGGCCATATCATATCACTTATATTGATTGCATGTGATGTTTATCCTTTATGCATCTTATCTTGCTTTGATTGACGGTAGCATTATAAGATGATCTCTCACTAAAATTATCAAGTAGTGTTCTCCCGAGTATGCACCGTTGCCAAAGTTCGTCGTCTTCGAGACACCACGTGATGATCGGGTGTGATAAGCTCTCGTCCATCTACAACGGGTGCAAGCCAGTTTTGCACACGCAGAATACTCAGTTATACTTGACGAGCCTAGCATATGCAGATATGGCCTCGGAACACGGAGACCGAAAGGTCGGCGTGAATCATATAGTAGATATGATCAACATAAGATGTTCACCATTGAAAACTACTCCATCTCACGTGATGATCGGTTATGGTTTAGTTGATTTGGATCACGTGATCACTTAGATGACTAGAGAGATGTACATCTAAGTGGGAGTTCTTAAGTAATATGATTAATTGAACTTAAATTTATCATGAACTTAGTCCTGGTAGTATTTTGCAAATTATGTTGTAGATCAATAGCTCGCGTTGTTGCTTCCCTATGTTTTTATATGTGTTCCTAGAGAAAATTGTATTGAAAGATGTTAGTAGCAATGATGCGGATTGGATCCGTGATCCGAGGTTTATCCTCATTGCTGCGCAGAAGAATTATGTCCTTAATGCACCGCTAGGTGAGCGGACCTATTACAGAGCAGATGCGGGCGTTATGAGCGTTTGGCTAGCTCAATATGATGACTACTTGATAGTTTAGTGCACCATGCTTAACGGCTTAGAATCGGGACTTCAAAGGCGTTTTGAACGTCATGGACCATATGAGATGTTCCAGAATTGAAGTTAATATTTCAAGCAAATACCGAGTTGAGAGATATGAAGTCTCCAACAAGTTCTATAGCTAAAAGATGGAGGAGAATCGCTCAACTAGTGAGCATGTGCTCAGATTGTGCGAGTACTTCAATCGCTTGAATCAAGTGGGAGTTAATCTTCCGGATAAGATAGTGATTGATGAATTCTCTAGTCACCATCACTAAAGTTACTAGAACTTCATGATGAACTATAATATGCAAGGGATGACGAAAACAATTCCCAAGCTCTTCGCGATGCTAAAATCGCGAAGGTAGAAATCAAGAAAAACATCAAGTGTTGATGGTTGACAAGACCACTAGTCTCAAGGAAAAGGGCAAAGGGAAGAAGGGAACTTCAAGAAGAGCGGCAAGCAAGTTGCTGCTCGAGTGAAGAAGCCCAAGTCTGGATCTAAGCACGAGACTAAGTGCTTTTGCTACAATGGAACTGGTCATCGGAAGCAGAACTACCCCAAGTATTTGGCGGATAAGAAGGATGGCAAAGTGAACAAAGGTATATTTGATATACAAATTATTGATGTGTATTTTACTAGTGTTCGTAGCAACCCCTCGGTATTTGATCTTGGTTCGGTTGCTAAGAGTAGTAACTCGAAACAGGAGTTGCGGAATAAACAGAGACTAGTTGAAGGGAAGTGACGATGAGTGTTGGAAGTAGTTCCAAGATTGATATGATCATCATCGCACACTCCCTATACTTTCGGGATTAGTGTGGAACCTAAATAAGTGTTATTTGGTGTTGAGCATAAATATGATTTGATCATGTTTATTGCAATACTGTTATTCATTTAAGTAAGAGAATAAATTGTTGTTCATTTACATGAATAAAACCTTATATGGTTACACACCCAATGAAAATGGTTCATTGGATCTCGATCATAGTGATACACATATTCATAATATTGAAACCAAAAGATGCAAAGTTAATAATGATAGTGCAACTTATTTGTGGCATCGCCGTTAGGTCATATCGGTATAAAGCGCATGAAGAAACTCCATCTTGATGGACTTTTGGAATCACTTGATTATGAATCATTTGATGCTTGCGAACCGTGCCTTTTGGGCAAGATGACTAAAACTCCGTTCTCGGAACAATAGAACGAGCTCTTGACTTGTTGGAAATAATACATACCGATGTATGCAATCCAATGAGTGTTGATACTCGTGGCAAGTATCATTATTTTCGACCTTCACAGATGATTTGAGCAGATATGCGTATATCTTCTTGATGAAACATAAGTCTGAAATAGTTAAAAGGTTCAAAGAATTTCAGAGTGAAGTGGAAAATCATCGCAACAAGAAAATAAAGTTTCGCGATCCGATCGTGGAGATGAATATTTGAGTTACTGAGTTTGGTCTTCAATGAAAACAATGTGGAATAGTTTCACAGCTCACGCCACCGGAACACCACAACGTTATGGTGTGTCCGAACGTCAGAATCCGTACTTTATTTTGATATGGTGCGATCTATGATGTATCTTACCGATTTACCACTATCGTTTTGGGGTTATGCATTAGAGACAGCTGCATTCACGTTTAATAGGGCACCATCTAAAATCCGTTGAGATGACACCGTATGAACTATGGTTTAGCGATAAACCTAAGCTGTCGTTTCTTAAAGTTTGGTATTGTGATGCTTATGTGAAAAAGTTTTCACCGATAAGCTCTAACCCAAATCGAGAAGTGCGTCTTCATAGAATACCCAAAGGTGACTATTGGGTACACCTTCTATCACAGATCCGAAGGCAAGTTTTTCGTTGCTAAGATAGATCCTTTCTAGAGAAGAAGTTTCTCTCGAAAGAAGTGAGTGGGAGGAAAGTAGAACTTGATGAGGTAATTGTACCTTCTCCCTTATTGGAAAGTAGTTCATCACGTGAATCAGTTCAAGTGATTCCTACACCAATTAGTGAGGAAGTTAATGATGATGATCATGAAACTTCAGATCAAGTTGCTACCAAACCTCGTAGGTCTTCGAGTAAGATCCGCACTGAGTGGTACGGTAATCCTATTCTAGAAGTCATGTTACTAGACCATGATGAACCTACGAACTATGAGGAAGCGATGATGAGCCCAGATTCGCGAAATGGTTTGAGACCATAAAATCTGAGATAGGATCCATATATAAGAACAAAGTGTGGACTTTGGTTGACCTGCTCGATGATCGCAAGTCATGTTAAATGAATGGATCTTCAAGAGGAAGACGGACAACGATAGTAGTATTACTATCTACAAAGCTCGACTTGTCGCAAAAGGTTTTGACAAGTTCAAGGTGTTGACTACAATGAGATTTTCTCAAGCTGTAGCGATGCTTAAGTCTGTCCGAATCATGTTAGCAATTGCCATAATTTATGAAATTTGGCAAATGGATGTAAAACTGCATTCTGAATGGGTTTACGGAGGAAGAGTTGTATATGATGCAACGAGAAGGTTTTGTCAATCCTAAAGGTGCTAACAAAATGTGCAAGCTCCAATGATCCATCAATGGTGGTGCAAGCATCTCGGAGTTAGAATATACGCTTTTGATGTGTTGATCAAAGCATATGATTTTATCTGAGACTTTTGGAAAGGCTGTATTTACAAGAAAGTGAGTGGGAGCACTACTGCATTTCGACAAGTATATGTGAATGACATATTGTTGATCGGAAATAATGTAGAATTATTCGCAAAGCATAAAGGAGTGTTTGAAAGGAGTTTTTCAAAGAAAGACCTCGTTGAAGCTGCTTACATATTGAGCATCAAGATCTATAGAGATAGATCAAGACGCTTGATAAGTTTTTCAATAAATATATACCTTGTCAAGATTTTGAAGTAGTTCAAAATGGAGCAGTCAAAGAAAAGTTCTTGCTGTGTTGCAAAGGTGTGAAATTGAGTAAGACTCAAATCCCGACCACGGCAGAAAATAGAAAAGAGAATGAAAGTCATTCCCTATGCCTCATCATAGGTTCTATAAAGTATGCTATGCTATGTACCGGACCTATTGTATACCTTGCTCTGAATTTGGCAAGGAGTGCAATGGTGATCTAGGAGTAGATCATGGACATTGGTCAAGAACATCCTTAGTGAGGACTAAGGAAATATTTCTCGATTATGGAGGTGTAAAAAAGCCCGTCAGAAAGAGTTACATCGATGCAAGCATTTTACACTGATCCAGATGACTCTAAGTCTCAATCTGGATACATATTGAAAATGGGAGCAATTAGCTAGAGTAGCTCCGAGCAGAGCATTGTAGACATAGAATATTTGCAAAATAGATACGGCTCTGAATGTGACAGACCGTTGACTAAGCTTCTCTCACGAGCAAAACATGATCATACCTTAGTACTCTTTGGGTGTTAATCACATAGCGATGTGAACTAGATTATTGACTCTAGTAAACCCTTTGGGTGTTGGTCACATGACGATGTGAACTATGGGTATTAATCACATACAGATGTGAATATTAGTGTTGAATCACATGATGATGTGAACTAGATTATTGACTCTAGTGCAAGTGGGAGATCAAGGAAATATGCCCTAGAGGCAATAATAAAGTTATTATTTATTTCCTTATTTCATGATAAATGTTTATTATTCATGCTAGAATTGTATTAACCGGAAACATAATACATGTGTGAATACATAGACAAACAGAGTGTCACTAGTATGCCTATACTTGACTAGCTTGTTAATCAAAGATGGTTATGTTTCCTAACCATGAACAAGGAGTTGTTATTTGATTAACAAGGTCACATCATTAGTTGAATGATCTGATTGACATGACCCATTCCGTTAGCTTAACACTTGATCGCTTAGTATGTTAATGCTTTCTTCATGACCCATACATGTTCCTATAACTATGAGATTATGCAACTCCGTTTACGGAGGAACACTTTGGGTACTACCAAACGTCACAACGTAATCGGGTGATTATAAAGGAGTACTACAGGTGTCTCCAAAGGTACTTGTTGGGTTGGCGTATTTCGAGATTAGGTTTTGTCACTCCGATTGTCTGGAGAGGTATCTCTAGGCCTTCTCGGTAATACACATCACATAAAGCCTTGCAAGCATTGCAACTAAAGAGTTAGTTGTGAGATGATGTATTACGGAACGAGTAAAGAGACTTTCCGTAACGAGATTAAACTAGGTATTGGATACCGACGATCGAATCTCGGAAAGTAACATACCGATGACAAAGGAACAACGATGTTGTTATGCGGTTTGACCGATAAAGATCTTCAGTAGAATATGTAGGAACCAATATGAGCATCCAGGTTCCGCTATTGGTTATTGACCGAGAATAGTTCTAGGTCATGTCTACATAGTTCTCGAACCGTAGGGTCCGCACGCTTAAGGTTCCAATGACGGTTATTATGAGTTTATGTATTTTGATGTATCGAAGGAGTTGAGTCCGGATGTGATCACGAACATGACGAGGAGTCTCGAAATGGTCGAGACATAAAGATTGATATATTGGATGGTTATATTCGGACACGGAAAGGTTCGGAAGTTTCGGAGAAAATCGGAGTGCCGGAGGGTTACCGGAACCCCCGGGAAGTTATGGGCCTTATTGGGCCAAGAGGGAGAGAGAGGGCTGCACCGGAGGTGGTGCGCCCCTCCATGGGGAGTCCGAACTGGACTGGGAGGGGCAGCCCCCTTCCCTCTCCCTCTCCCTCTTTCCTTCCCTTCCCTCTTCCTAGTAGGACTAGGAAAGGGAGTCCTACTCCTACTAGGAGGAGGACCCCCTCCCTGGTGCGCCCCAAGGCTGGCCGGCCCTCCCCTTGCTCCTTTATATCACGGGGGGGGGGGCACCCTAGGACACACAAGTTGATCTACGGATCGTTCCTTAGCCGTGTGCGGTGCCCCTCCACCATATTCCACCTCGGTCATATTGTAGCGGTGCTTAGGCGAAGCCTGCGACGGTAGAACATCAAGATCGCCACCACGCCGTCGTCGACGGAACTCCTTCCCGACGCTTTCTGGATCGGAGCTCGGGATCGCCATCGAGCTGAGCGTGTGCCAAGAACTCGGAGGTGCCGAGTAACGGTGCTTGGATCGGTCGGATCGTGAAGACGACGACTACATCAACAGCGTTAATATAACGCTTCGCTTTCGGTCTACGAGGGTACGTGGACGGACACTCTCCCCTCTCGTTGCTATGCCATCACCATGGTCTTGCGTGATCGTAGGAAAATTTTTGAAATTACTACGTTCCCCAACAATAATACATCATGAATATAAATATCGTGAAGGCTATGCTGATTTGTTTCAACTACATGTGTGAACATGTGCCAAGCCAAGTCACTTAAATCATTCAAAGGAGGATACCACCTCACTATACCACATCATAACCATTTTAATAGCATGTTGGCACGCAAGGTAAACCATTATAACTCATAGCTAATTAAGCATGGCACAAGCAACTATGATCTCTAATTGTCATTGCAAACATGTTTATTCATAATAAGCTGAATCAAGAACGATGAACTCATCATATTTACAAAAACAAGAGAGGTCGAGTTCATACCAGCTTTTCTCATCTCAGTCAGTCCATCATATATCGTCATAATTGCCTTTCACTTGCACGACCGAACAATATGAATAATAATAATAAGAGTGTACGTGCATTGGACTAAGCTGGAACCTGCAAGCATTAAATAAACAGGAGAAGACAAGGCAATATGGGCCCTTGGTTAAATCAACAATAATGCATATAAGAGCCACTTCAACAATTTAATCATGGTCTTCTCCTATCGACCCGCAAAGAAAAGAAAAGAAATAAAACTATTTACACGGGAAAGCTCCCAACAAGCAAAAGAAGAACGGGAAATCTTTTTAGGTTTTCTTTTTAATTATTACTACTACAGCAGGAAAAGTAAACTAACTAGAAGCTATTACTATTTTTTTTGTTTTTTCTTAAAGTTTAATAAACACACAAGAAGAAAACAGGAAAAAGAAAATAAACTAGCATGGATATTACAGTGAAAAAGTATGAGCACCGACATCTAGCAATGAGTGTGTGTAACATAAATGTAATGTCGGTGGGAAATACGTACTCCCCCAAGTTTAGGCTTTTGGCCTAAGTTGGTTCGTTTCCAGGGATGGCCTGGCGAATACCCGTAGGTGTAGCTGGGGTCATACTGCGATGAAGAAGACTCTGACTGCCACTGGCTGGCAGCCATCTCCGGATCCCAAAAGTAATCAGACTGTCGTGGAGCCTCAAATTGTGGTTCCGGCTCCGGGGCTGGTGTAGGATTCCGGTAGGCTTGAACGGCCGCCCACGGAACGAGATACGGTCCTTCAAAATTAAACAAGGAAGGAGCATGCAAGGTAATAGTCTCAGGGTGATGTTTATTAAAGTACAATTTGTATTTAAGCTCCCCTTCCCGACTCTTAACAATAAAATCATGCGCTAGCATACTCTTATAATCTAAATAAGCACTAGGCAGCAATTTTTCTTCTTTCTCATAAAGCCTAATGGGTATGTTAAATTGTGCAGCTAGGCGTGAAGCATAAATACCTCCAAATATGGGGCCCTTAGTACGGTTCAAACTTAACCGTTTAGCAATAATTCCACCCATACTAACAGTGTTATCGCGGAATAAACCATGGAACAAAATGATAATATCAGGAACACTAAGGTTTCCACAGTTTCCGCAACCAATCAAGCAACGACTAGCAAATATGGCAAAGTAGCGTAAAACAGGAAAATGTATGCTAGTGATTCTTGCATCGGAAACCTTCCTTATTTCCCCCACAGTAATGGTGTCAATAAATTCTTCCACATCTTTACGCTGTGGTTCATCTAAGGTACCCTCGAAGGGTATTTTGCAAACCTTGCAAAATGCATCTAGTGGCATTTTCTTAACAACATCATATAAATGAAACTCTACTAAAGGAGGTGATTCCTTAGGAAAATACTAGAAGTTTGCACAAAAGTATTAGTGAGTAAGAGATACTGATGACATTGGTCGCGGAGGAAGTCGGTGAGGCCAGCATTCTCAGTTAATGAATAGAAATCCTCATAAATCCCGGCTTGTCTCAAGAAGTCATCGGAAGGCCATTCACACGGCCGGACCTCCGCAGTATGAGGCAAATTATATTTGGGCCTCTGTGCTTCTTCATTTTGCTTTTCCTTCGAGCTTCGGCTCGATGAGCCCCTCAAAAGTCTCTTCATCATTTTCTAAAATATTCTGAAATTTTTAGTAACTTCAAACAAAAATGAACCAAGCTCAACAAAACTGATAGCAAATACTCCCAGAAGTGCCTAGAGCCTATATCAAGCATTAGAACTACTTGGAACCATATAAATTTGACATGCAAGCTCAAGAACATGGTCACCTATGCAACACAAATTTGCAATGAATAGAGCACTAGAACAAAAACTAATTGGACCAATGGAAGAGTCACATACCAAGGAACAATCTCCCCAAGCAGTTTTGTGAGAGGTGCTTTGAGCAAGGAGATCGAAAATCACAGAAAAGTGAGCTAGAACTCGTGCTTGAGCTAGATATTCGTGTTTATGGGAGGAACAAGAAGTGGATGGGTGCAGGAATAACTGGAGGAGGGCCACCGTGGGCCCACGAGGCAGTGGCCCCGCCCTGGGGGGTAGGGCGCGCCCTCCACCCTCGTGGCAGTGGCAGCTCCCAGGTGTTTTCGAGACCATAAATCCTCAAATATTCGAGAAAAAATTATATTAAATTGGCATGGCATTTGAGGACTTTTATTTTCGGGCATTTTATATTGCATGATAAATCAGAATGCATGAAAAATACTATTTTACTTTATTTCAACTAAATAACAGAAAGTATAAAGAGGGTACAGAAGGTTGTGCTTCTAGTTTCATCCATCTCATGCTCATCAAAAGGAATCTACTAACAAGGTTGATCAGTTCTTGTTAACAAACTCATTCCGAATAACATGGAACCGGAGAAATTTCGAATGACACTATGTTACCTCAACGGGGATATGCACATCCCCTATATTAAGAATATCATATTTCTTCTTAACAGTAGTAAGAGGAAATTCAAAGCCTCCAAAAATAATCGATGGAACTTTTCCAATAGAATTGATACTATGAACTTGAGGTTGTTTCCTCGGAAAGTGTACCGTATGCTCATTACCATTAGCATGAAAAGTGACATTGCCTTTGTTGCAATCAATAACAGCCCCTGCAGTATTCAGAAAAGGTCTTCCAAGAATAATGGACATACTATCGTCCTCGGGAATATCAAGAATAACAAAGTACGATAAAATAGTAACGTTTGCAACCACAACAGGCACATCCTCACATATACCGAAAGGTATAGCAGTTGATTTATTAGCCATTTGCAAAGATATTTCAGTAGGTGTCAACTTATTCAAATCAAGTCTACGATATAGAGAGAGAGGCATAACACTAACACCGACTCCAAGATCACATAAGGCAGTTTTAACATAGTTTCTTTTAATGGAGCATGGTATAGTGGGTACTCCTGGATCTCCAAGTTTCTTTGGCATTCCACCCTTAAAAGTATAATTAGCAAGCATGGTGGAAATTTCAGCTTCCGGTATCTTTCTTTTATTAGTGACAATATCTTTCATATATTTAGCATAAGGATTCATTTTGAGCATATCAGTTAATCGCATACGCAAAAAGATAGGTCTAATCATTTCAGCAAAGCGTTCAAAATCCTCATCATCCTTTTTCTTGGATGGTTTGAGAGGAAAAGGCATGGGTTTCTGAACCCATGGTTCCCTTTCTTTACCATGTTTTCTAGCAACAAAGTCTCTCTTATCATAACGTTGATTCTTTGATTGTGGGTTATCAAGATCAACAGCAGGTTCGATTTCTACATCATTATCATTACTAGGTTGAGCATCATCATGAACATCATCATTAACATTTTCACTAGGTTCATGTTCATTACCGATTGTGTTTCAAAGATCGAAATAGATATATCATTTGGATTCTCAGGTGGTTCAGCAATAGGTTCACTAGAGGTTTGCAAAGTCCTATCATTTTTCTTTTTCTTTCTTATAGAAGAACTAGGTACATCTATATTATTTATCTGAGAATCTTGCTCAATTCTCTTAGGGCGGCCTTCAAGATACAAAGGTTCCTGAGTCATTCTACCAGTTCTAGTAGCCACTCTAACAGCATAATCATTTTTCTTAATATTCATTTCATTGAGCAAATCATTTTGAGCTTTAAGTACTTGTTCTACTTGAGTGGTAACCATAGAAGCATGTTTGCTAACAAGTTTAAGTTCACATCTAACATCAACCATATAATCACCCAAGTGTTTAATCATATAAGTATTTTGTTTTAACTGTCTACCAAAATAAGCATTGAAATTTTCTTGTTTGACAATAAATTATCAAACTCTTCTAAGCATTGTCTAGCAGACTTATAGTGAGGAATATCACCTTCATCAAATCTATAGAGAGAATTTACCTTTACTACCTGTGTCGGGTTATCAAGACCTGGAGGTTCTTCAATAGGTGATGGATTAAGATCATGTGTTTCTTCAACAGGCGGTAAATTAGGACCATGTATTTCTTCAATAGGAGGTAAATTCTTAACGTCTTCATCTTTAATACCTTTTTCTTTCATAGATTTCTTTGCCTCATGCATATCTTCAGGACCGAGAAATAGAACACCTCTCTTCTTGGAGTTGGTTTAGGAATAGGCTCGGGAATTGGCTCGAGCTGGCTCGGGAAGTGTCAATTATTTTCATTTGTCAACATATTATTCAATAGAATCTCAGCTTCATCCGGTGTTCTTTCCCTGAAAACAGAACCAGCACAACTATCCAGGTAATCTCTAGAAGCATCGGTTAGTCCATTATAAAAGATATCAAGTATTTCATTTTTCTTAAGAGGATGAACAGGCAAAGCATTAAGTAACTTGAGAAGCCTCCCCCCAAGCTTGTGGGGGACTCTCTTCTTCAATTTGCACAAAGTTGTATATTTCCCTCAAAGCAGCTTGTTTCTTATGAGCAGGGAAATATTTAGCAGAGAAGTAATAAATCATATCCTAGGGACTATGCACACAACCAGGATCAAGCGAATTAAACCATATCTTAGCATCACCCTTTAATGAGAACAGAAATATTTTAAGGATATAAAAGTAGCGAGATCTCTCGTCATTAGTGAACAGGGTGGCTATATCATTTAATTTAGTAAGATGTGCCACAACAGTTTCAGATTCATAGCCATGAAAAGGATCAGATTCAACCAAAGTAATTATATCAGGATCAACAGAGAATTCATAATCCTTATCGACAACACAGATAGGTGAAGTAGCAAAAGCAGAGTAGGGCCTCATTCTATCATTAAGAGATTGCTTATTCCATTTAGCTAATAACCTTCTAAGCTCATCGTTATCTTTGCAAGCTAAAATAGCCGCAGAAGCTTCTTTATCAAAAATATAACCCTCAGGAATAACAGGCATGTTTTCATCATCACTTTCGTCAATATAATCAGTTTCAATAATTTCTTTCTCTCTAGCCCTAGCAGTTTGTTCATCAAGAAATTCACTAAGGGGCATAGTAGTATCAAGCATAGAAGTAGTTTCTTAATAAGTATCATGCATAACAGAAGTGGCATCATCAACAACATGTGACATATCAGAACGAATAGAAGAAGCAGGTTTAGGTGTCGCAAGCTTACTCAAAACAGAAGGTGAATCAAGTGCAGAGCTAGATGGCAGTTCCTTACCTCCCCTCGTAGTTGAGGGATAAATTGTTTTCTTAGCGTCTTTCAAGTTCTTCATAGTGACCAGCAGATATAAATCCCAAGTGACTCAAAGAATAGAGCTATGCTCCCCGGCAACGGTGCCAAAAATTAGTCTTGATAACCCACAAGTGTAGGGGATCGCAACAGCTTTCGAGGGTAGAGTATTCAACCCAAATTTATTGATTCGACACAAGGGGAGCTGTCGGTGTCAAAACGGCGGATCTCGGTAGGGGGTCCCAACTGTGCGTCTAGGCGGATGGTAACAGGAGACAAGGGACATGATGTTTTACCTGGTTCGGGCCCTCTCGATGGAGGTAATACCCTACCCTCGCTTGATTAATATTGATGATATGGGTAGTACAAGAGTAGATCTACCACGAGATCGAGAGGCTAAACCCTAGAAGCTAGCCTATGGTATGATTGTTGTTCGTCCTCACGGACTAAAACCCTCCGGTTTATATAGACACCGGATAGGTTAGGGTTACCGAGTCGGTTACAATGGTAGGAGATCTACATATCCGTATCGCCAAGCTTGCCTTCCACGCCAAGGAAAGTCCATCCAGGACACGGAACGAAGTCTTCAATCTTGTATCTTCATAGTCCAGAGTCCGCCAATGGTGATAGTTCGCTATCCGGACACCCCTAATCAGGGACTCCTCAAGAGCCCCTAACCAGGCTTCAATGACGATGAGTCCGTGCGTTGATTGTCTTCGGCATTGCGAGGCGGGTTCTTCCCAAAATTCCATATACTTGTCGAATAGTGTCCGGCTTCTGATAAATGTTGCGCTCCTTGGCTTCTACGCCCAATAATGGCCATCTTCCATGTGTTTGAATGAATGCGAAAAGCCAGGGTATTTTTACACTTACCCCCCTAGCTGCGCAAATGAGCTGCCTATAAAAGGGGCAAGGATCTAGATCTGAGTCACACCATCCCCCTTTCGCGAGCTTTCATCGGAGCGCCTCTGACCAAAGCCCATTCCATCTTGGACAGTCGACGCGGCTCCTCCTCTCGCGCTCCCAGCCCTCAGCCTGGAAATTGGGAGAGATGCTTAGTCCCGCATATCGAGCTAGTTATACTCCAAACCAAGGGATTTCTTCCCCCGGCCTTCATGGTTCCGGTTCGAGCCGGACTTGCCACCTACAAGGGCGGAAAGCAAGTGGAGAGTGTCCCTGATCCCTCTAAAGGAGAGCGGGTATGCTTCATCTCTTATCTAGTAAGAGGACTCGGATTTCCCATCCATCCGTTTCTCCAGGGGCTCTTGGAGTTCTACGGCCTCCAGTTGCACCACCTTACGTCTGCCTCCATTTTGCACATCGCGGGCTTCGTGGCCCTTTGCGAACTGTTCTTGGCGCCGAGGCTCATTTCGCTGTGGAAGAGATTATTCGCCTAGTACCCCGTTCTCATGAGGGGTCAATATATCAAGTGGGCGGAGCGAACTATGGCGATCGCCGGACCGGATATCTATCCGAAACCCGAAGAAGGCGTCCAAGACTGGCCTTCGAATGGTTTTACATGGAGGACGTCCCGCCGCCGGATCCTGTTTAGATCGGCCTTCCGGAGTTTAGCAATGCTCCTCTGAAGAAGCGCCTAAGCTGGCGCCCTCGGAGCCCCAGAGGGAAAATGACCGGGATGTCCTTTACTTGATGAGCCGAATAAGATTACTGGCTCATGCCGGATTGACCATGATTGGAGTCATGGCAATCTGCATTATGAGGGGAGTGCAGCCGCTCCAATATAGGGGCCACCCCATGTGGGACTTCAACGGGGAGGACGATGCCACCCGCCATGGCCGCAAAGGGCCGGGATCGGTCACCGAACTAGTGAAGACCTTGCCCGCCATGTATAAAGGGAGGAGGAGGATTTCCTCCGCCAATGCATCGAGGGAGTTTTCTTCAATAATCCTCGGTTGGGTAGTTTAACATCTTTGTGGCCTGTCCGATCCATGTTCCGTGGTTAAATATCTCATTTCATAATTTCTGGAGAACTGCTACGGATATGGAGAAGATACACAGACGCCCCACAACCCGAGGATCCGAACGGTCCTCGATCCGCCTCTGAAGAGGATCCGGATATAAAGGTGGAGTTGATCGACGGGTGTTCCACCAACTTAGCATCGACAATGCTTTGGTTGCCATTACGGCCGATTACCGGAATACTTCCAGCCTCACGTAATCGAGACCGAAGTCCCAATACTCGATAATGACCCAACCGTGCTTATTTCTTGATCACCGATACCAATGGTGTTTCGCAGGGGTGCCTTCGAGGCAGGAGGCCGAGCCGCGCGGCTGGCCAACAAGGGGCGACTGCCTTGAGGCAAAAAAGAAGTGCGGTCCGGATCGAAACTCCGCCCAGAACGGTATGGCGGTCACCATGTTCCTAGGATTGATTCTCGAAGGCGATTAACGCTGATGCTCTTTTCAGAAAAAGAGCGCCGCCGGACTGAGTCTGGAGAGGTTGCCAATCGAACCTCCGCCAGCCAGGCTCCAAAGTCGGGTCCAAAAGCGGAGGCGAGCACGAGGCGTACGTCGGATGCTCCTCTGACAGAGGATGCCGATAGATTGTCCGCCACCAACTCCGAGGTGGAGAGCGCCATGAATCACAGGCGCCACCGGACAGTTCTTCGTGACGCATGTTTCTCCCAAGAGGCCTTGAATGCCTTCAATTCGGGAGATGCGCACCTCCGTGCCGCTCAAGATGGTCTAGCCAGAGCCACGGAGCAGTATGTAAGGGACATACGGGTGAGGAAATTTGACAGTTATATATGCCAGTAGCCCTCGAGACTTAAAATAGTTAGAATAACTGATTTAAGGATCATTTGTTATGCAGGATCTTACAAAAAACAGTACCCGACTGTCCCAGGAGCTTGAAGAATGCAAGGCCCAACTTGAGGCCGCACTAGCCACTACAGGGGGAGCCACAGAGACCCCTTCTGCTAATATACGCTTCAAAAGATAAATAGTTTATGAAGTGCGGCGGGTGTGTAAATCTGACAAAAATATTGCAGATGGCGCCGGACTAGATCCGGACAAGCAACAGCTCTTGCGCCAGCTAAAGGCCGGCGAGAGCGTGCTTACGAGGGTGCGGCAGGAGAAAAATAACCTCCAAGATGCCAACACCAAACTGGGTGAGGAACTAAAGGATGTTCGTGCTCAGTTGTCCGACCAGAAGGAGAATCGACGGCTTGTCGCGGCATTTTTAGTAAGTGCTTGAGCGAACTTTGAAAGAGTTCGGCGAGGAAGGCGACTAACATAAACATGTATGTAGGTTTGCTCACAGTGTCGCCCCGAGGAGGAGATGCCCAGTTCTTGGTGATCTTCTTCCGAACGCGCCACCGCACGAACGAGTTTGGCGGTGATGAAAGGCGTCGGCCAGGCCTTGTGGCCATCTATCTCCCCGATCAAGGCATTGGGGAGCTGGCAGAGCGGCTTCAAGGAGCACGGCGGCGCTCCGACTATGGAAGATTTCGCCTGCCGTCAAGGCGCCAGGAGGCTGGGCCATGGTAAAGACGCTGTACACGGTTGTTGACCCAAACCACATGGCGAGGTCGGACTGTGGGGCCTGATGGGAAGGAGATCCTATAAGTTAGTGTACGCCAAGTAGAATTGGCCGCCAAGTATTCCAGCAAGATTGTAAATTAGATAGCCTATTAGATGGCATTGAGGAGGAATACAATGAGTCGAGTTGACTATGTAAAAATATGACATGAAAAATGTCTTCTAGCCGGATTGTAGATCGCTTGTCATAGCGGACCTTTTCGCTTCGACCTCGGGACCCAATAGTCCGGAGTGTGTCCGAATACCTTCATGGTTATATAAGAATCGGGTATGCATGGAGACAAGGCGAGGGGTCATTATTGCTGTATCGCATAAGTGCCCAACTAGTTATGTTATATTACATGGATAGTAAGAAACATCTTCCAGGAGAATAATTCCGTTAAGGGTTCCTTTATTTGGGATGCATGCCCTAAAGTGCATGTCAAAACTGCTAGGAAAGCGAGAAAATCATCCGGGGCAGATGGGTAAATAGTTAAAATCATCTTTCAGTTCACCGACCGAATATTCCCTTAAGAACGCTTAGCTTCGGCTTCACCCACCGAGGTACACATCCGGTGACCCGCAAGAATAATCGGAGGTGCTCCTTTACCACCTAGCCGAACAATCGGGAACGAGGGGTAAGCACAGAGCCAGCAACCCAGCTTGGCCAAAACTTAAGTCATATCGATGCATATAATGGTGAATAAAAGGTACATGCGGAAGTTTGACGCATGTGTTGGGCATGAAGCCCGTATAAATAAGCTTCGTAAAGAAGCCCTCAGTATAATGAGCGCATTATAACGCGTCAAATATGTGCTAACAAAGCGCAAACGGGCCTCTAAAGGCTTCAGGAGAAGGAGGAGGAAGGAGAGAAATAAAAGACAACAAAAATAGAAAATGTGGACGGAGGAAGGAAACGAACTTGGAGTCGGCGCTTAGGCGAGAATCTTCGTGAGACGGGCTGCGTTCCATGGGTTCGGCTCGAGTCGGTTATCCGATGCGTTTCGCAGACGGTATGCTCCGCCGGTCAGGTCCTGGTCGATGATGAAGGGACCTTCCCATTTGGGCTTGAGTTTGTCCTTTTTCTTGTTCGGCAGCGAGAACTAGTTCGCCAACGTTATAAGCTTTGGCCCGCATTTCCTCGCTTTGATATCTTCGAGCTCGCTGTTGATAGAATGCGGAACGAGCTTTTTCCACGTCGCGCTCCTCCTCCAATGCGTCCAAACTGTCCTGCCGATCGAGCTCGGCTTCTCTTTCTTCATACATGCGCACGCGAGGTGAGTCATGTATTATGTCGCAGGGCAAGACTGCCTCTGCGCCGTACACCATAAAAAGTGGTGTGAATCCGTAGTGCGATTTGGCGTGGTCCGCAGCCCCCAGTACGGAGTTGAGCTCCTCAACCCAAAGGCGTGTTAGATTCCTTGAGGGACCGCACTAGTCCGGGTTTAATGCCGCCATGATTAGACCGCTTGCTCGCTCGACTTGACCGCTGGTTTGAGGGTGATAGATCGAGGCGTAATCGAGCTTGATGCCCATGTTTTGCACCATAATTTGACCTCATCGGCCGTGAAGTTGGTGCCGTTATCGATGATGATACTGTGGGGACACCGTGAACGGTGCACTACCCCCGATATGAAGTCTATCACGGTCCGGATTCGACCGCTTTAACAGGCTTGGCCTCTATCCATTTGGTGAATTTATCCACCATGACCAATAGGTATTTTTGCTTGTGGGTTCCTCCCTTAAGGGGTCCAACCATGTCAAGCCCCCAGACCGCGAATTGCCAGGTGATGGGTATAGTTTTGAGGGCGGTGGGTGGCATGTGGCTTTGGTTAGCAAAAAGCTGGCAATCGACGATCGTTGGACTAAATCCTGCAAGATCTGCCGGGCCGTCGGCCAATAAAATCCTGTACGGAAGGCCTTGCCTACAAGGGCCCGGGCTGCGGCATGGTGCCCACCCAGTCCGGCATGAATTTCAGCCAGGAGGTTTCACCCTTCCTCTTCGGAGATACACCTTTGAAGGACTCCTGTAGTGCTTTTCTTATAAAGCTCTCCCTCATGGACTTTATAGGCTTTAGATCGCCGTACTATGCAGCGAGCCTCATTTTGGTCTTCAGGGAGTTCCTGCCTAGTTAGGTAGGCTACGAATGGTTCCGTCCACGGGGCGATAACCACCATTATTTCGTGAGCGGAGGGTGTTATGTCGGTGGCAGAGCCTCCGATTGTCTCAAAGTGTTCGGCGTCAGGCAGTGCGGTTGGGTCCGGATTGTTATTTCCGGACTCCCCTTCCCATAGTACGGATGGCTTGAACAGCCGTTCCAGGAAGATGTTGGGCGGGACGGCATCGCATTTTGCACCGATGCGTGCCAATATGTCCGCCACTGGTTGTTATCCGGGCTATATGATGAAATTCGAGCCCTTGAACTGCGGCCGACATTTTTAGGACCGCATTGCGGTATGCTGCCATTTTGGATCTTTGACCTCAAAGTCTCCGCTTATTTGAGATATCGCGAGGTTCAATCGCGCACCTCTAGGCGTTTAATGCCCATGGAGATCGCCATCCGGAGGCCGTGCGTAAGGGCCTCAGATTTGGCTGCATTGTTGGAGTCCGTATACATTATCTCGAAGGACGATTGGACCGTGTCCCGGTTGGGGACGTCAGACGACGCCAGCCCCCGTGCCGCCAACATTTTGGAGCCGTCAAAGTGCATGATCCAATTGAGTATGCGCCGTACTCTTTAGGGAGTTCGCCGGTCCATTCGCCACGAAGTCGGCCAAAACTTGCGACTTGATAGCTCGTCGTGGCTTATAGGTTATGTCGAATGGAAGGAGCTCTATGGCCCATTTAGCAATCCGCCCGTCGCCGCGCGTTGTTCATAATGTCGTTAAGAGGTACTTCGAGGCTACCGTTATCGAACACTCTTGAAAGTAGTGTCGCAGCTTCCGGATGCCATGAACACCGCAGATGCTATCTTTTGATAATGTGGGTACCGGACTTGCATGGAGTGAGGACAATGGACACGTAATAAACCGGTCTTTGAAGAGGGAATCGGTGTCCGTCCGTTTCTCGTTCGACAACGAGCACCGCGCTGACAACTTGATGTGTTGCAGCGATATATAATAGCATTGGTTCGCCCATGTTTGGCGCGGCTAGGACCGGATTTGTTGCCAATATGGCTTTTATCTCTTCGAGTCCGGCCGTGGCGGCATCCGTCCACTCGAAGTGTTCGGTGCGACGGAGGAGGCGGTAAAGGGATAACGCCTTTTCTCCAAAACGGGAAATAAAGCGGCTTAGAGCCGCTACACATCCCGTCAATTTTTGTATTTGTTTGAGGTCTTTTGGAATATCCAATTGTGACAGAGCTCGGATCTTGGCTGGGTTTGCTTCAATTCCTCTACCGGACACAATGAAGCCCAGGAGCTTTCCTGCTGGAACGCCGAAGACGCATTTTTCCGGATTGAGCTTGATGTCATATTTTCGAAGATTGTCGAATGTGAGCCTCAAGTCATCTACTAGAGTTTCGACATGCTTGGTTTCGACGACCACGTCATCTACATATGCTTCCACTGTTTTGCCGATCTGGTTTTCCAGACATGTCTGAATCATGCGCTGATATGTTGCGCCGGCGTTTTTGAGCCCAAAGGGCATTGTGTTGAAGCAGAATGGGCCGTATGGAGTGATGAATGTTGTTGCAGCTTGGTCTGGCTCCGCCATCTTGATTTGGTGGTAGCCGGAGTACGCGTCGAGGAAGCATAATGAGTCGTGTCCTGCTGTGGTGTCGATAATTTGATTAATTCGAGGGAGGGGGAAGGGATCCTTTGGGCAAGCCTTGTTAAGGTCTTTGAAATCAACACATAGGCGCCAGGATTTATCCTTCTTTGGTACCATCACTAGGTTTGCTAGCCAGTCCGGATGTTTTATACCTCTGATGAATCCGGCTTCCAAAAGTTTGGCTAGCTCCTCTCCCATGGCCTGTCTCTTAGGTTCGGAAAAGCACCGAAGAACCTGTTTGACTGGCTTGAATCCTTTTAGGATATTTAGGCTGTGCTCGCCACCGACGGGATTCCTGGCATGTCCAAGGGTGCCAGCAAAATGTCCCGATTTTCACATAGAAATTCTCGTAGAGTGCGCCGACATCGGGTTTAATTGTGCCCCAATGGAGGCCGTCTTTGCAGGTCCGCTGGTGGACTTGGAATTTGACTATTTCATCCGCTGGTTTAAAAGAGGTGGACTTGGATCTTTTATCAAGTATCACATCGCCCTGTTCACCGTGGAGCGATCGCGGTGAGTTCCTCGGCCGCTAGGGCTTCGGATAATGCCTTGAGGGCTAGTGTGGCTGTCTTGTTTTCGCGCTGAGTGCTATGTTCGGATCACTAGCGAGAGTGATGATTCCGTTAGGTCCGGACATTTTAAGCTTCATGTACCCATAATGGGGTATAGCTTGAAAATTGTGAATGCCTCTCGCCCTAATAAAGCGTGATATCCGCTGCTGAACGGGCCACTTGAATGTGACCTCCTTGACCTGTAATTGTCCGTGAGCGAACACTACGCCCGATGTGATTTTTCTGTGCAGCATGCTTCCGGCTAGGGATTATTCCTCTAAAGGTTGTGCTGATTCGCTCAATGCGGTTCCAGTCTATTTCCATTTTTCAGAGGGTTTCCTCATAGATGAGGTTTAGTCCGCTGCCGCCATCCATGAGTACCTTAGTAAGGCGAAAGCCGTCCACTATTGGACTAAGGACCAATGCGGCGGGCCGTTCGGAATTTGGGTTCGTCATTGGCATTAAAGGTAATAGCCGTGTCACTCCATGGATTTATTGTTGCTACTTGGTAGACTTCGGCAAGGTTGCGGAGTGTTTGTTTCCGCATGTTATTTGATGCGAAAGTCTCAAGACTATTAACACCGTGATCGGTGTTGCTGGGCTGGGATTCGAAGCTAGAAGCTCTTCGCCACTTTTGGCCACGCCGTAGTATCCAACATGCTCAAGGCTATGAGTTGGAGTGGCGCCCTATGTGCTATGAATTTTGCAGGTCCGATTAGTCAACCCTCCAAGACGGTTCCGCACTTTTAGGGGTTTTGGTTTTTGGTGTTTAACCTGTGTGCTTGGTAATGATGCACCCTTTTATTTCGGACTAGGGATGTATTCGGGACGGATTATCCCAAAACTTACTTTCGGTTTTCCGTGCACTCTCCATCGGACAAGACTTTTGTTCTATGGTCACCAAGTCGAAAAGCGTGTAATTTCGCGACGACTTATGGCGCTTAGAATTCCCCGTCTGTGCAATTATTGCAGAAAAGTGGGATTGCGTCCTCCTCTCGGCGATCCTTTATCCCTGTCCATAACCAGGAGGAATCGGCCCAAGAATGATGTACTGCTTCGGGCTCTTGCGAATTCGGGAGAGATCGCTAATGTTTGGGTGGGCGGTGGAACTAGATCCTAAACCCGCCCAGTTTAGGACTCAGGGCCGAGAGGTTTCAACTCGAAGTTTGGATTTTGAGTGCTATCCAATGAATCCAACCCGCCACCGACTTTAAGTTCGTGGCTTGATCGACATCCGCCCCTCTGCGGGAATCCGCATGGAGGGATCGAATCCGGACGTAGCTAGTCCTTAAGATAGAAGAAGAATCGCCGCATTGCTCCTCTATCATAGCAACATGATGGGTAGCTCGGGAGAGTTGATCTCTCGAGATCGGTTTTAGGCCCGATCCGGTCGTAGTCTGTGGCGACTCCGAGATGTATGGCGCGATCCAAGAGCTTGTTTACGGAGGAGAGCTCGATCGGATCTAACTGCTCGCAAGTTCTGAATTAACATGGAGATTGGTTTCGATGGCTCGAGAAGTCATCGCTGGGCGGCGGCCGAACCGGGCGGTCATGAGAAACCACCTATCCAAAGAGTCCACCCGGTGGCCAAGGCTTCTTTGGCGATAGTATCGCCTTTTAAAGACGAGATGAGGCATCCTTCCCGACGGTGACGGATAGAGGAACTCTCAATGAAAGCACCAATGTCGGTGTCAAACCGCGGATCTCGGTAGGGGGTCCCGAACTGTGCATCTAGGCGGATGGTAACAGGAGACAAGGGACACGACATGTTTTTACCAGGTTTGGGCCCTCTCGATGGAGGTAATACCCTACTCCGCTTGATTAATATTGATGATATGGGTAGTACAAGAGTAGATCTACCACGAGATCAGAGAGGCCAAACCCTAGAAGCTAGCCTATGGTATGATTGTTGTTCGTCCTACGGACTAAAACCCTCCGGTTTATATAGACACCGGATAGGTTAGGGTTACACAGAGTCGGTTACAATGGTAGGAGATCTACATATCCGTATCGCTAAGCTTGCCTTCCATGCCAAGGAAAGTCCATCCGGACACGGGACGAAGTCTTCAATCTTGTATCTTCATAGTCCAGGAGTCCGGCCAACGGTGATAGTTCGGCTATCCGGACACCCCCTAATCCGGGACTCCCTCAGGAGCCAAAGAATATTCTCAAGTATTAGCAGTTGAGTTGTAAATTCAACCACACCTGGATAACTTAATATCTGCAGCAAAGTATTTAGTAGCAAAGTAATATGATAGTAGTGGTAACGGTAACAAAAGAGTAATGAAAGCAAAAGTAATATTTTTGGTGTTTTGTAGTGATTGTACAAGAGTAACGGAAAGTAAATAAGCGAGAACCAGATATGGAAAGCTCAGAGGCATTGGATCGGTGATGGATAATTATGCCGATGCGGTTCATCATGTAACATCATAACATAGGGTGACATGTAACTAGCTCCAATTCATCAATGTAATGTAGGCATGTATTCCGAATATAGTCATACGTGCTTATGGAAAAGAACTTGCATGACATCTTTTGTCCTACCCTCCCATGGCAGCGGGGTCCTAACGGAAACTAAGGGATATTAAGGCCTCCTTTTAATAGAGAACTGGAATAAAGCATTAGCACTTAGTGAATACATGAACAGGTCATTCCGAGAACTTTTGTTTCTGCACATAAATAACATCATGGCAATTCTGCTGAAAACAGCGTCAGTCCGGGTTAGTTCCATTCAAATCATGCAAGTTAGAGTCCAAAACAAGGGCAAAAGTGTTTGGAAAAGTAGATACGACGGAGATGTATCAACTCCCCCAAGCTTAAACCTTTGCTTGTCGTCAAGCAATTCAGTTGATAAACTGAAAGTGATAAAGAAAAACTTTTTGCCTATTTCAAAGTTCCGCAGAAAAAGAATATCAAAAGGAGTCGAAACGGAATGAAACCTTCGGGAACGTGATTTTCGGAACGAACGTGATCCAGAGGACTTGGACCCTACGTCAAGGCATCAACCAGGAAGCCATGAGGTAGGGGGGCGCTGTCGGTGTCAAAACCGGCGGATCTCGGGTAGGGGGTCCCGATCTGTGCGTCAAGGCTGATGGTAACAAGAAGTAAGGGACACAGATGTTTACCCAGGTTCGCCCTCTCGATGGAGGTAAAACCCTACTTCGCTTGATTAATATTGATGATATGGGTAGTACAAGAGTAGATCTACCACGAGATCATAGAGGCTAAACCCTAGGAGCTAGCCTATGATGGTATGATTGTAATTGTGATCGGCCTTCTAGGACCAACCTCTCCGGTTTATATAGACACCGGAGAGGGCTAGGGTTTACATGGAGTCGGTTACAAGGAAGGAAATATAATATCCGGATCGCTAAGCTTGCCTTGCACGCCAAGGAAAGTCCCATCCGGACACGGGTCAAGTCTTGAGTCTTGTATCTTCACGCTTCAATAGTCCGGACGTTGTACACGGTCCGCTGTCCGGATACCCCTAATCCAGACTCCTCAAGAGCTCCTGAACCAGGCTTCAATGACGATGAGTCCGCAAGGCAGTCTTGTCTTCGACATTGCAGTATGGGTTCCTCCTCCGAATACTCCAAGGTAATTGTCGAACACTTAAATCGTGGTGCGGGTCCACAAGATGATCTTCGTGATGCCACCGAGAGAGAACGATGTTTCACAAATGCAATCTGTTGACAACTTTTAGGCAACGCGACGTGTCACTATGGCTGTGTCATTATTCAACCGCTTTTCCACAACCAGCCACGGCGATATTGCAAGGCGGTTTCCTTGACACGCCTTGTCAAAGCAGAGATCGTGCCCCCTCATTACGGGATTCTCATCAATACGGGTACGGGTAATCCCACCACATCATTAATTGTGGCGCTTGGGAAGCAAGCGATTCCCAACGGGCAAGTGGGGAGGCGCACCGATTTCATTGCCTCTATACAGGGATAAGATTTCCTCATTTTTACCCACACCTTCTTCCTTCTCTGCCCACTCTTGCCTCCTCGAGCTCCAGCGCCCAAGCCCACGTCTCCTCCACACAGATAGACATGTCCGGGGCAGGAGGCAAGTGGGTGGCTTCCACCGTCAAGGAGAAGCACATCACAGATCTTCGGGCGGCCGGATACTTGGCCGCAGACATAGCGCACCGGCTACCGGACGCTGGGCAGGTCATTCCGACCCCAAGACCCCATGAGAGAGTCGTGTTCGTCTCCCATTTCGTCCGTGGACTGGGATTTCCACTCCATCCCTTCGTCCGCGGGCTCATGTTCTACTACGGGCTAGATTTCCATGATCTAGCCCCGAATTTCGTCCTCAACATCTCGGCGTTCATCGTTGTTTGCGAAGCTTTCCTCCGCATCCGGCCTCACTTCGGCCTGTGGCTGCAAGTCTTCTGCGTGAAGCCGAAGGTTGTACGCGGCCAACAAGCGGAGTGCAGAGGGGCCATGGTGGGCAAGATGCCTAACGTCACCTGGCTGGACGGCTCCTTCGCAGAGACCGTAAAAGGATGGCACCGGGTGGTTCTACATCACCGAGAGCTGCTGGCGCTAATCGGGCGGTGGCCCCCGAGTTCCGATCCGGAATCCCTATGTGGCTCACCTCCTGGGAAAAGAAGGGCCTGTCCTGGGGCAATTCCACGGAGCTGGCCGGACTCCAGACATGCGTCAAAAGCATGAAGGACAAGAACATCAAGCTTGTCAATGTGATCCAGGTCATGCTCGTTCGCCGGATCCTGCCCTGCCAAAGGCGGGCGATAAATCTATGGGAGTTCGTCCCGGCCGAACACCAGACGCTCCGGAAGCTCTACGGCATGACGCACAAAGTCGCATGGAAAGTGTTGTTCAAGGCCTCCGAAGTACCTCCTCCCACATCCGAGGACCGCGGACTTCATGCAGCGCGGCCCCCGAATCCGGTGAGTTTTGGGACCGCCATTGGGTTTAGTTTTTTCCCGATACATTCATGGGGGTAGTTTTAAGTATTTATATATATTTTCCTCAGGATTACGTGAAGACAGCGGAGCAGATTGACGTCTGCTGCCGCTGTGGAAGATCCACTCGGATGCTCTCTCGACGGAGATGTTAGTCCCGACACCGTACAGGGTGCCGGAGAAGAAGGCCCCGGGGACCAGGAAGGGTCCCCGGCGTAAGGTTGCGTCCGAAGCCTCGTCCGAAGACGACTAAGCGGATTCCTCCCACGAGGGGGAGGAGGAAGAAGAAGACGCCCCATCCGAGAAGGATGAGGGGCCCGGCGATGCGGGCCAGGGGGCCGGAAAAGGCCCTCGGTGCAAGGCCGTTATTCCTCTGTCGTCCGATGACGACGAGACACATTCCTCCCACGGAGGCGGGGGGAATCAAGAAGAAATTCCATCTCCCCGCACTAGGGGGGAGAAGAAGAGAAAAGCCGCCCCAGAGGGGGAGGCTAGGGCGTCCGAGAAGGGGAAGGTAACCCTTCCGGACTATTCCGCCACGGCCGCTTACAGCGAGGATGGGTGGCTGCCCCGGGGGAAGCCCCTGGTGCGATCGTAAGTGTCCGCATCCTATCATGGTTTCACTTCATAGTTTTTATACTCATAGTGCCAAACATATATGCAATCCGGCCAGGGCTCACCCCGAGGAATCCTCCTCCGGCTCCCTGAGCGATTTGGCGATAAATTCGCTCCCGACGGCCACCACCCCACCACACGTGGATGACACGGAGGTGTTGTCCCGAAGTCTCTCCGAGCAGGGGGAGGTGACTCTGGAGACATCCCACGGCGAGATTCCAGATGTCGGGCATGCGGGGTTCAAGATCCCCGTGGATCGCGTCGATGAGAGCCACAGCAGGGCGAACTATCAACCGAACGCCGCTCCGGAACCCCCAACGGTTCCGGACTTGGGCGGGCAGCCCCCCGTTAGGGAGGGCGAGCCGTCCGTGCCAAGGACTTCCAGCGCATCCACGGCGCCGGATAGCCTGGTGGGAGCGCTCCGAGGCGCCTCCCTGGAAGAAGAGCACCGCACTCTTATGAGTGCGGTGATTCAGAAGGTTCTGTCCGCCAGAAGCAGACTGACCGAAGCCTGCACAAGCCTCCTGACGGGCTTTGAGGTAAGTAAAAAGATGTATGAAATTACCACCCGATAGGTAGTAGCCCCTGATACTCTGTTTGGTGTTCGGATAGAAGAGCCAAACAGAGGGTCAATTGTAACCCGCAGGAGTCTAACAATAAGTATTGTTGTGAATAAGCAGGCTATGCTGCTTGCTGCTGCTGCCCGTATTGCCGATGTTGCCGAACTAAAGCGGACCTCGAGCAGTAGCAGGAGAGCTCTGCCCTCGTGAAGAGGCAGCTCAAGAGAACAAGAAGTAATTCCCGCCTTATACGCTTAAAGATAGGCAAAATCGACGAGTCTAACACCTAAGTGTCGTGACCATGTAACAGGGGCCGCCGCCGAGGTGGTGTCCCTGAAGAAGGCGCTGTCCGAGGCCAAAGACAAGGAAGCCTCGGAATGTAAGGAGCGCGAAAAGCAAAGTGCTAGGGTAGGTGAGGTACAGCAGGAGCTCCGGGACCTCGGCAAGAAATGCGAGTCCGTGGAGCATGATCTGAAGGCCAAAGAGGCCGAGCTTGCGAAGGCCCTTATGAGCTTAAAAGACGCCAAGGCCGAAGCAGAGAAAGCACAGCAGGAGATCCACGAGGCCAAGAAGATAGCAGCGGGTAATTTATGCAAAGCAAACATGTGGAGGAGGCGTTCCTATTACTTACTCGAATTCGGAGATCTCCAGGGGCATTCGCAGATCTGCCACGCAGCGTATCAGACGCTGCGGAGTTCTACCGTGCGCAGGAAGGGAACTCAACGGAGAAGCTGTTCTGGTCCCAAAGATGTCGGGCCGAACACCGATGTTCTCCGAGTGACCTAATCAAGCAGTTGGTCGAACTCCACGTGGCGGCCGAACTGGCTATGAAAGGGTTCATAGTCCGGATGTGGCCTCGTGAGCTCGTGCCAAGAGGCTACTTCACCTGATCAAAGCGGATGGTGGATGCCTGCCCGCGCTTGAGGTGATCTGCCGATCTGTGTGCATCGAGGGTGCTCGCTGGCCCTTGCCCGCCAAAGTGCATTGGGGCAAGATGGATGCGAGAAGCTGGTCAAGGACGGATCACGGAGGGCAAGGCGCATCGCCATCCCGAGCTGTACTATGATGGCGTTATGAAGGGTGCTCATCTCGTGGTCGATTTAATGTACCAAGGACACCATTTTTGAATGAATTCGTCATCATGTTTGTATTTTAAGGATGAAGTTACTTGCTTATGTAGCGCTTTTGTTATTTAAAATATTACCTTTCAGGCGGCTGTTTATAAAATCTCGAAAGTAGGCTACCGTCGGCTTCCGCCCCACATGACTAGCATCGGGTGTTCGTGGAAACCCGGACACTCTTTATCCAAATGTTTGGTCCCTCAAGGAGGTGTCCGGCGCAGCGAACGAGCAATCGGACTATTCGGCTTTATAACTTTCACTTAGCCATAGAAGTCTACAATTTTAAATTTCGGTGAAGCCCCTAGAATCCGGAAGACCGAATTGGGGCGCTATACACGCCTAGATTGGGCGAAGCCGATATATCGCCTAAAGCGGAAAATCTTTAAGGATTTTAGAACCTCTCGAACAGCGACCAACTCTCGCCACATCATGCCGGCCAGTTTTCGCTTTCAGATCGAGGTGCTCGTCCGAAGAACCGGACACAATCGCAGAGTTCTCCTGCGCTACCTTAGCCGATATAACGGAACGAAGGCACCAAACAAGGGAGGCGGCTATCCCAATCAGAGACCCAAGACACGATTCGGAGCTGATGCATATAGTGCTATAAGTTCGGGGTGCCGCACTGTTGAAAGTGTTCAGACTTTAGTTGCCATATAGTGGGGCGCCGTAAGGAGCCCCTGGCAAACCGGCCGTACCAAGGTGTACGGATGCAATATCAAATAAACATTTCTAAAAAATGCTTAATAAGAATAATAAGCAGAAGCTATGTATAATCTCACATTGATAAAAAATATGTTTAAGCGTACATTTACAATGGATGCGTTAAGCAGATATGAAATATGACTATTTGACATGTCCTATCCAGGGGCAGGCTGTGTTCAGATAGATAAAGCAGGTATAATGATCGTAAATAGATTCCACCTGTGTATTTCTTTCTCAGGCACAACGGTGTTGCCTCCGGGATGTCTTTTCCCGTAAGTCCGCACCGCTTTTTGAGGATGCTGCGCCAACGCTGATGTCCCGAAGGTAAGAGGGAAAGAGTATCAGCATTTGGCGGTTACCCGACCGCTGATCGAGTCGTTGATGCGCCCGCCTATGCCCATGGTATTTTTGCGCGAATTGTGCCCGTGGCACGAATGCTACTTTTATGGGGCTTAAGCGAGGCCGGACTGCTAGTCGCGCCTTGGCGTGCTCGATGATCCCGCTGGGTGCTCCGACCGCTTGAATGTGCTCGAGGTTGTTGTCGCCGGATTGGCTTGTCGGAGAAGGTCAGATTGTACTTTCGCCGCAAGGGCTGCAGATGTTCTTCTATTCGTAGGGAGCGATCCATGTTTCCGCTTCACCGCTATGACCCCGCGTGGTCCTCGGCATCTTGAGCTTGAGATATGCGTAGTGTGGTACCGCATTGAATCTCGCAAATGCAGTTCGTCCGAGCAGTGCATGGTAACCACTACGGAGAGGGACGATGTCGAAGATTAACTCTTCGCTCGAAGTTATCCGAGATCCAAGACCACTTCCACGTTATAGAGCCCGTGATAGCGGGCCTCTACTCCGGAATTACACCTTTAAAGGTGGTTTTGTGGGCTTGATCCTTGAAGGGTCAATGCCCATTTTATGCGACCGTGTCCCGATAAAGGTGTTCAGTTGCTGCCGCCATCCATAAGGATGCGCGTGAGATGGAATCACAATAATTGGGTCTAGGGACCAATGCGGCCGAGCCGCGCGGACGGATGCTAGTAGGGTGATCCCACGATCAAAGGTGATCGGACAAGCTGACCAAGGGTTGAATTTGGGGCGATCGCTCCATCGCATAGACGCCCCTTAGTGCCCGCCTGCTCCCCGCTGGGGATGCGTGGCGAGATCATGTTGACTGCTTTCACCGGGGATTTCTTCCGTCCCCCTGTTCGACGCTTGGGCTCCTCATCATCGCCGCCAGCAGCCCCTTGTCCTTGTCTTCGGCGCTTATCTTGTCGGCCCGTTTGAATACCCAGCAATTCTATTGGTGTGGTTGGTTGGTTTGTCCGGTGCCATGAATTTGGCACGAAGCGCCCAAAGATGCGGTCCGATCGACGGTCCTCGGTTATTTCTTTTGAACGGCTTCTTCCGCTGACCGGCTTTGATCCATCAATCCGCGTTGATCGCCGTGGTCTTCGCGTTGCCACCGTTGTTCCGCCGCTATGCCTCGTTACGCCGCGGGTTTGCCATTATTGTCGCGCCATCCAATTGCCGACTATGGCGTAGTGCTGCTGCGGCCAACCAATCTGCCCTCGCGCGCAAAAGCGGGTCATTAGTGTTGTGAGAGCTGCCATGGACTTGTGTTTTTCCTGGCCGAGGTGTCGAGCGAGCCACTCATCACGGATATTATGCTTGAAAGCCGCCAAGGCTTCGCGTCCGGACAGTCAACTATTTGGTTCTTCTTAGTTAGGAACCGAGTCCGAATTTCCGGCCGACTCTCCGGCTGTTGAGTAATGTGGCTCAAGTCGTCGGCGCGGGTGGTCGCACATATGTGCCCCGGAAGTTGTCGAGGAATGCGTCTTCCAGGTTTTCCCAGCTGCCAATGGAATTTGCTGGCAGACTGTTTAGCCAGTGTCGGGCTGGTCCTTTGAGCTTAAGGGGAAGATAATTGATGGCGTGTAGATCGTCATTGCGGGCCATGTGGATGTGGAGAAGAAAATCTTCGATCCATATCACGGGGTTTGTTGTGCCATCATATGATTCGATGTTTACGGGTTTGAACCCTTCTGGGAATTCATGATCCATTACTTCGTCAGTGAAGCAGAGGGGGTGTGCGGCGCCTCTATGCCGGGCTATGTGGCTACGCAGGTCAAATTGGTCTGGGTGGCTATATTCGGCCCGGACGGACTTGTTGAAGGCGTGTCCGGCGCGACGGTCCTCGTCGCGTGTCGAGGCGCGCCCCCGCGATCCGTAGATCGATCTTGGCTGTCCTGATTTGTTGCCCCAGGCCGTAGTATGTCGGCGTGGGGGTGTTGGCTGGTATGCAGACTGGTATGTCGCTTATCCCGCCACGAGGTGGCCGGTCACCGTGGTGCTCGAGTCCATATTCCTCGCTGCCGTGACTTCAGTCCATCCGTCTCGTGAGCAGTGTCTTGATCAGCTTGGAGTTGCCGCCGCTTCTTTTTTCAGTGCTCCTTGCAAGGGCTATAAGTCGACGCTGAAGCATTCCTGCTTTATGGGATCCTCAGCACGCCAACTCGCTGCCGCCGAGGCTAATCTCATCTTCGAGGGGGCATGTGGCCGCCCTCCTCCCGTATTCGCCCGTCGCCTGTTCATCTGGGCTGACCTGCTCGTCCTCCTGTTCGGCCTGCTCAAAGGCGGGCTGATCGGGATTGTATTCTTCTTCGGCACCGTTCGGGTTGTTTTCGTCTCCTAGGCCGGTGTTGGTGTGGCGGGGCTTGGAGTGGCGCCGACGACACTCATTCTTTGCTTTTTTCCTTGAGGTTTTATCATCCGTTGCCTCATCACCATTTGTTTCCTTCGGGGTGTCCACCATATATATGTCATAAGAAGAGGTGGCTTTCCACTGCCCAGTGAGCGGTGGTTCGCGTTCTTCTCCTGCATCGTCGTCCATACCGTCGATGTCTTCGGAGTCGAAGTTTAGTACCTCGGTTAAATCGTCAACCGTGGCAATAAAGTGGGTGGTGGGTGGAAACGAATTTCCTCGCCGCCGCCTCCCACTCGAGCCGACATAGTTCGGCAGAGAGCCTCGACAAAGACAGGACTTTAATGAGTCCAGCATGTCGCCAAAGGGCGAGTGCTGGAAGATATCACAGCGGTGAACTCCATTATCAGAGCCCATCCTTGCTCGACGGGCAAGGGAGTGTGCGGGCTGGAACCAACGTCCGGATACGAATCCGGGGGTTCGGAGTCACAGACCACCGTAGAGGTGAGACCCGTGTTCGCCCACCGCCGGCGAGTGTGCGACTGGGGCGGGTCCATCCTCCGCCCTAGGGCAACGCAGTCTCGCTTCCAGATCTAGGTCCGGGACAAGCGGGATGATGCCCCGAGGTTCGTCCGACGGCAGGTCTAAGCCAAGCTCGCTAGACTGTCCGTGCTCCTCGGCATAGGCCCAAATCCATCAAGATCAAGTCTCCGCGGATGTCCGCCATGTAGTTCAGGTTTCCGAACCTGATCTGTGGCTGGGCGAAGCTATCGATCTGCTTCCAGATGGCTAAACGAGTTGGCCCGCAGCAAGCCGCCGAACACGTAAGATCTGTCCGGGAGGAAAGTCTCGCCTCGATGTTGTCGTTGATGATGATTGAAGGAGCCATCGAGCCCGATCGCGACGACACAGAGGAACTCTCAATGAAAGCACCAATGTCGGTGTCAAAACCGCGGATCTCGGTAGGGGGTCCCGATCTGTAAGGCCAAGGCTGATGGTAACAAGAAGTAAGGGACACAGATGTTTACCCAGGTTTGGGCCCTCTCGATGGAGGTAAAACCCTACTTCCTGCTTGATTAATATTGATGATATGGATAGTACAAGAGTAGATCTACCACGAGATCGTAGAGGCTAAACCCTAGGAGCTAGCCTAAGATGGTATGATTGTAATTGTGATCGGCCTTCTAAGGACTAACCTCTCCGGTTTATATAGACACCGGAGAGGGCTAGGGTTTACATGGAGTCGGTTACAAGGAATGAAATATAATATCCGGATCGCCAAGCTTGCCTTCCACGCCAAGGAAAGTCCCATCCGGACACGGGCTGAAGTCTTGAGTCTTGTATCTTCACGCTTCAATAGTCCGGACGTTGTACACAGTCCGGCTGTCCGGATACTCCCTAATCCAGATTCCTCAGCGCCGCTTACCCCCTCAGCGCCTCCACCCTCGTGGCCCCACGCTGTTCCACCGACGCATTTCTTCCTCCTATATATACCTACGCACTTCAAACTACCAGACACGGAGCCAAAACCTAATTCCACCGCCGCAACCTTTCAGACTGTGAGATCCCATCTTGGGGCTCTGTCCAGAGTTCACCGAGGGGCATCGATCACGGAGGGCTTCTACATCAACACGATAGCCTCTCTGATGATGCGTGAATAGTTTACCTCAGACCTTCGGGTCCATAGTTATTAGCTAGATGGCTTCTTGTCTCTTTTTGGATCTCAATACAATGTTCTCCCCCTCTCTCGTGGAGATCTATTCGATGTAATCTTCTTTTGCGGTGTGTTTGTTGAGACAGATGAATTGTGGGTTCATGATCAAGTTTATGTATGAAAAATATTTGAATCTTCTGAATTCTTTTATGTATGATTGGTTATGTTTGTAAGTCTCTTCGAATTATCAGTTTGGTTTGGCCTACTAGATTGATCTTTCTTGCAATGGGAGAAGTGCTTAGCTTTGGGTTCAATCTTGCGGTGTCCTTTCCCAGTGACAGTAGGGGCAGCAAGGCACGTATTGTATTATTGCCAGCATGACTTTATCCCTCTACATCATGTCATGTTGCTTAAAGCGTTACTCTGTTCTTATGAACTTAATACTCTAGATGCATGCTGGATAGCGGTCGATGTGTGGAGTAATAGTAGTAGATGCAGGCAGGAGTCGGTCTACTTGTCTTGGATGTGATGCCTATATGCATGATCATACCTAGATATTCTCATAACTATGCTCAATTCTGTCAATTGCTCAACAGTAATTTGTTCACCCACCGTAAATACTTATTCTCTTGAAAGAAGCCACTAGTGAAACCTATGGCCCAAGGGTCTATTTTCCATCATATTAATCTTCCAACACTTAGTTATTTTTATTGCCTTTTACTATACTTTGCATCTTTACCATAAAAATACCAAAAATATTATCTTATCATATCTATCAGATCTCACTCTCGTAAGTGACAGTGAAGGGATTGACAACCCTTATCGCGTTGGTTGCGAGGACTTATTTGTTTGTGTAGGTGCGAGGGACTCGTGCGTGGCCTCCTACTAGATTGATACCTTGGTTCTCAAAAACTGAGGGAAATACTTACGCTACTTTGCTGCATCACCCTTTCCTCTTCAAGGGAAAACCAACGCAGTGCTCAAGATGCAACAGGCTACTGTCTGGACACAGGTTTATTCTTCTATATGAATATTGTAAAAAAATTAGAACACTACGTCGCATACCTCAAAGCCTGTTAGTAGGCTGTAGAAGGCTTCATTCAGTCCGCTTTTAGCAGACCGAACCTTCTCCATCACCACACCCATCAGGGTGAGGTGCTCCGCCACGACGGAAGCACGCTGCAATGCTTCCTCCAGAGTGTTGGGCGCCTCCGAATTAGTGGAAGCCGCCGATGGAGCTCGCGCTCCTCCCCCCTCTTTCGAAGGGGCTGCTTATCCGATCCCGGACCCATGCTAGTCACTGGAATGGTGTTCGGCTGGGGCCTAGATTGTTGGGGCTCCCCACCGTCGGTTGTCATAGGGGCCGCCTCCCCTAGGTCTTCGGTGACCGAGGTATTAACCTCGGGCGCTCTCTCAACGGCTTCGTTTGCCCCCTCTCGGCCAGGAGAGGTCCTTCGGGACGACACTTCGGTGTCCTCCATGGCGATAGGCGAGGGGGCTTGCCGCGGCGTGTCACTCTCTGCCATTTCGGGCGGCAGAGAATTCCCTCCGATAATGGAGTATGCAGGAGCACATGGGGAGGGCTGAAAGGCAAATAACAAAATAACTTATATAATGGAATCATGTAGACCGAAGATAAACAAGTAAGTTTCTGAATATTTACGATTCGACCAGGGGCTTCACCATGGGAGGTTTCTTGGGGACTAGTTCAGACTCTGAGTCCGAACTGTCCGGTTATGTCTACTAGGACTACGTCGGTATTTCCCCAAAGAGGAAGGGATGATGCAGCACAGTGACGGTAGGTATTTCCCTCAGTGATAAAACCAAGGTTATCGAACCAGTAGGAGAACCAAGCAACACAATGTAAATAACCCCTGCACACATATAACAAATCCTCGCAACCCGACGTGTTAAAGGGGTTGTCAATCCCTTTCGGGTAACGCCGCCAGAAATTGGTGCGTGGACGAGAGAAAGTTGTAATAGATTGAATAAATAGATCGCAAATAAAATAAAGTGCAACAAAATATTTTTGTACTTTTGGTTTAACAGATCTGAAATAAATGCAAGGGAAAAGTAGATCACAAAGGCAAATATATGAGAAAGAGACCTGGGGGCCGTAGGTTTCACTAGTGGCTTCTCTCGAGAAAAATAACAAACGGTGGGTAAACAAATTACTATTGGGCAATTGATAGAACTTCAAATAATCATGACGATATCCAGGCAATGATCATTATATAGGCATCACATCCAAGATTGTAGACCGACTCCTGCCTGCATCTACTACTATTACTCCACACATCGACCGTTATCCAGCATGCATCTAGTGTATTAAGTTCATGGAGAAACGGAGTAATGAAATAAGAACGATGACCTGAGGTAGACAAGATCTATCTATGTAGAGATAGACCCCATCGTTTTATCCTTAGTAGCAACGATACATACATGTCGGTTCCCCTTCTGTCACTTGGATCAAGCACCATAAGATCGAACCCACTACAAAGCACCTCTTCCCATTGCAAGATAAATAGATCAAGTTGGCCAAACAAAATCCAAATATCGGAGAAGAAATACGATGCTATAAGAGATCATGCATAAAAGAGATCAAAGAAACTCAAATACTTTCATGGATATAAAATGATATAACTGATCATAAACTCAAAGTTCATCAGATCCCAACAAACACACTTCAAAAAGAGTTACATCATATGGATCTCCAAGAGACCATTGTATTGAGAATTCAGCGAGAGAGAGGAACTGCCTAGCTACTAACTACGGACCAAGGTCTACAAAGAACTACTCACGATCATCGGAGAGGAACCAATGGAGGTGGTGAACCCCATCCGAGATGGTGTCTAGATTGGATCCGTGGTTCTGGACTCAAGGGCGGCTGGAATTGATTTTCGCCGACTTCTAGGGTTTTAGGAATATTGGGGTATTTATAGAGCAAAGAGGCGGTCCGGGGGGCACCCGAGGTGGGCACAACCCACCAGGGCGCGCCTGGGCCTCCTGGCGCACCCTGGTGGGTTGTGCTCTCCTCGGAGCACCCCCCAGGCACAGCCAAGTCCCATTAGGTGTTTTCTGGTCCATAAAAAATCTCCGTAAAGTTCCCTTGCATTTGGACTCCGTTTGGTATTGATTTCCTGTGATGTAAAAAACATGCAGAAAACAACAACTGGCACTTGGCACTATGTCAATAGGTTAGTACAAAAAATGATATAAAATGACTATAAAATGATTACAAAACATCCAAGATTGATAATATAGCAGCATGGAACAATAAAAAATTATAGATACGTTGGAGACGTATTAGCATCCCCAAGCTTAAATCCTACTCGTCCTCGAGTAGGCAAGTGATAAAAACAAATTTTTTGATGTGGAATGCTGCCTAACAGGCCATATCATATTCTTTTCTTTATAGCATGGACATTTGGACTTTTATGTGGTTCAAAGCAATAGTCTAGTTTTGACATGATAATTTAAATACTCAAGCATATCAACAAGCAACCATGTCTTTCTAAATATCAATGCTAAAATAAGTTATCCCTAGCCCATCATGCTCAACCATTGATCCATTCATGAAACACACTCGCATATTAACTACACCCAATACTCAAGTACGATCATATTGCCTCATAGTTGGTGCTTTTATAAGAGAAGATGGATACTCAAATTCAAAATAAAAATTGCATAAAGTAAAAGAAAGGCCCTTCGCAGAGGGAAGTAGGGATTTGTAGAGGTGCAAGAGCTCAAAGCGAAAAACTTAGAGATAAAAACATTTTGGGAGGTGTATCCTTCCCACCAACGAAAACTACTTAGAGTTCCCAACACTTTCCATGCTATATATATCATAGGCGGCTCCCAAACAGAAAATAAAAGTTTATTCCTTTTTCAACCATACTTTCACTTTCCATGGCTGGCCGTATCCACGGTTGCCCTCCATACCAACACTTGCCAAGGAATTTATTATTTGACAACATAAAGTAAATTCATTTTTCATTTCGGGACTGAGCATCCCTAATACCTTTGCCTTACTCTCGTGCAATGACAAGTGAATAAACACTCATCGTGAGAATAACACATCTAGCATGACAAATATTAGCCACCCCTCACCACTCTGTGGGCGGAATGAACACACAAAAGAGAAGCATATTTTGAAAATTAGAGATGGCACATACAAATTTGCTTAGAACAGCAAAAGAATACCGCATCTAGGTAGATATAGTGGACTCATGTGGCAAAACTAGTTTAAAGGTTTTTTGATGCACAAGTAGAGATGTGATTTTTGGGAGTTGGAATCACTGCAAACGGAGGCCCACGCAACCCACAAGACATCAGGGCGCGCTAGAGGAGCCTGGATCGTGCTGGTGGGTTGTGCTCACCTCGTATGTCAGTTGGAGCACTACTCTGGGTGCAAGGAAGCTTATATCCAGAAAAAAAACCGTGTTAAAATCTCAGCGCAATCGGAGTTACGGATCTCCCGAAATATAAGAAACGGTTTTCGGCCAGATCTGGGGAACGCGAAACAGAAGAGAACAAAGAGGGAGATCCAATCTCGGAGGGGCTCCCACCCCTCCGCCGCCATGGAGGCCATGGACCAGAGGGGGAACTCTCCTCCCATATAGAGGGGAGGCCAAGGAAGAAGAAGAAGGAGGGGGGCTCTCTCCCCCTCTCTCCCGATGGCGTCGGAGTGCCGCCGGGGCTAGGATTGTGACGGCGATCTACATCAACAATCTTGCTACCATCAACACCAACTCTCTCCCCCTCTATGCAGCGGTGTAATACCTCTTCTCCCCGCTGTAATCTCTACTTAAACACGGTGCTCAACTCCATATATTATTTCCCAATGATTTATGGTTATCCTATGATCTTTGAGTAGATCTGTTTTGTCCTGTGGGTTAATCGTGATCTTGGTTGGTATGATTGTAGTATTTTATTTATGGTGCTATCCTACGGTGCCCTCTGTCTCGCGCACACGTGAGGGATCCCCGCTGTAGGGTGTTGCAATATGTTCATGGTTCGCTTATGGTGGGTTGCGAGAGTGACAAAAGCTTAAACCCGAGTGGGTGGGCTATGGCGTATGGGAGTGACTTGATACTTAATGCTATGGTTGGGTTTCACGACCTTAATGATCTTTAGTAGTTGCGGATGCTTGCTAGGGGTCCAATCATAAGTGCATATGATCCAAGTAGAGAAAGTACGTTAGCTCATGCCTCTCCCTCATATAAGATTACAAGAATGATTACCGGTACTTGTTATCGATTTCCTAGGGACAAATGACTTTCTTGTTGACAAAAGCTATCCACTTTTATTACCTTGCAATTTATTCTTAGTTTTATCATTGCAAATTACTCGTAGTTTTATCTTTGCAAAATAGTTTCATACTTGTTTTCGGTAAAGCAAACGTCAAGTGTGCGTAGAGTTGTATCGGTGGTCGATAGAAATTGAGGGAATATTTGTTCTACCTTTAGCTCCTCGTTGGGTTCGACACTCTTATTTATCAAAGAAGGCTACAAAAGATCCCCTATACGTGTGGGTTATCAAGACCTTTTTCTGGCGCTGTTGCCGGGGAGCAATAGCGTGGGGTGAATATTCTCATGTGTGCTTGTTTTCTTTATCACTAAGTAGTTCTTATTTTTTTGTTCTAAGTTGTTCTATATCTTTAGTTATAGATATGGAACACGAAACACCAAAAAAAATAGTTGTACTTGCTACTCATGAAGATGGGGGACCTCCTAAAACCCTCGATGCTCGTTATCTGAAAGATATTATGCACTACTTTGATAATCCTGAGAAAACCCCATTCAACTATATAATTGGAGTAACATTGGATCAACATGAATACTTTAGGGATTATCGCTTGACTCATAAAGGGAAATTTTTATGGGATCAAATTCATATGTTGCATTGTATGCTCGGGAGCTATGCTTGAGATATGATTATACTTGTTGCTCTAGGATGAACGCTCCACATCTTCCCTTTTCATGTGAATTTAATGATAATGAAACCTTGGCTTCTTATGCTAATGGTAGATATGATTATTATGATGTGGAACAAATAGAATAATTTGTTGCTTTTACGGGTGCTTATGAAATTGAATCTTTGTTTGAAAGGTTTGAAGATTTTGATGATTGAGTTTATAGACCTGAACTTTTTGCTATCCTTAAATATTGCTATGATAATTATAAATGCAATTACGATATTGATGTATTTATTGAGAGAGTCTCCACTGTCCAAGAAGAGACTAATATTTTGCAGGAGTCTATGGAAGAAGAAATTGATGATATTGTGAGTCCATTGGATGAAAAAGATGAGGAGGAGAGCGAAGAACAAAAGGAGGAAGAGCGGATTGATCACCCGTGCCCACCTTCTAATGAGAGTAACTCTTTAACCCATACATTGTTTGATGCCCCTTCGTTCTTATCGAAGGATGAATGCTATGATAATTGCTATGAACCCGTTGATTCGTTTGAAATATCCCTTTTTGATGATGCTTGCTATGCTTGTGGCCAAGATGCCAATATGAATTAAGCTTATGGAGATGAACTTGCTATAGTTCCTTATGTCAAGAATGAAATTATTGCTATTGCACCCACACATGATAGTCCTATTATCTTTTTGAATTCTCCAACTACACTATATCGGAGAAGTTTGCTCTTATTAAGGATTACATTGATGGGTTGCCTTTTACCGTTGCACGTGAGTGATTTTGATGAATATCATATGCATGTGCTTGCTGCTCCTACTTGCAATTATTATGAGAGAGGAACTACGTCTCCGCCTCTCTATGTTTCCAACATGTTGCATAGGAAGAGAGTTAGACTTCGTCATTGCATGATATATGTTGCTTTGTGCTCATTACTAAATGCCAAATAATTGTTAATTAAAATTGGCTTTGATATACCTTGGGATCCGGGTGGATTCATTACTTGAGCACTTTATGCCTAGCTTAATGGATTTAAAGAAAGCGCTGCCAGGGAGACAACCCGGAAGTTTTAGAGAGTCATTTATTTCTGTTGAGTGCTTTTATAAAGTTTAAAAACACAAAAAATATAGAGGGGAACTTAAAAACTTTTTCACAAAAGAGAAGCGATTGGAAGTTATGCATTGGAGAAGTGAGGGTCGACCTTGAACACTTGTGTTCATGCTCATGGAAACAATGTAGAATTTTTCATGAAGATTCTCACAAAAATAATTATCCCCTTGTACAATTCCATTGTATTATAAAAATAATGTGCCAAGATTTGCCTTTAGGATGAGTAGATTGCTTGTTGGTATGTGCGGTGTAAAAACAGAAACTTTGGTTGTAGCGCGTGAATTTTCATTTTTTACTGGAATGTCAAAACGCTCTGAAACTTTTTGCACAGTCTTGATATACAAATTTTGTATTTCGTCCTAATTTTTCAGAATTTTTGGAGTACCAGAAGTATGGTAGATATTCAGATTGCTACAGACTGTCCTGTTTAAGACAGATTCTGTTTTTCATGCATTGTTTTGCTTGTTTTGATGAAACTATCGATTCTATCAGTGGAAGAAGCCATGAAAAGTTATATTACATTAGCTACAATGCAAAAATAAAATATGAATTGGTTTGCAATAGTACTTAGAGTAGTGATTTGATTATTATACTAACGGATCTTACCGACCTTTTTGTTGAGTTTTGTGTGGGTGAAGTGATCAAAGATCGAGGAGGTCTCGATATGAGGAGAAGGAGGAGAGGCAAGAGCTCAAGCTTGGGGATGCCCGAGGCACCCCAAGTAAATATTCAAGGAGACTCAAGCGTCTAAGCTTGGGGATGCCCCGGAAGGCATCCCATCTTTCTTCAACAAGTATCAGTATGTTTTCGTCTTCGTTTCGTTCATGTGATATGTAAATCTTGGAGCGTCTTTTGTGTTTACTTTTCATTTTTCTTTTATGCACCATGCTGGTATGAGATAGTCCATGGTTGATTTATAGAATGCTCATTGCACTTCACTTATATCTTTTGAGTATGGCTTTATAGAATGCTTCATGTGCTTCACTTATATCATTTGAAGTTTGGATTGCCTGTTTCTCTTCACATAGAAAACCGCTGTTTGTAGAATGCTCTTTTGCTTCACTTATATTTGGTAGAGCATGATCTTTTGTAGAAAGAATTTGATACGTCTCCAACGTATCTATAATTTTTGATGTATTCATGCCATGTTTATAATATTTTTACATGATTTTGGTATGATTTGATTAGAACTAACCCGGACTGACGCTGTTTTCAGTAGAACTACCGTGGTGTTGTTTTTGTGCAGAAATAAAAGTTCTCGGAATGCGCTGAAAATCAACGGAGATTTTTTCTGGAAAATATAAAAAATACTGGAACGAAGAGTTACCGGAGGGGAGTCTCGTGGGCCCCACGAGGGTGGAGGGCGCGCCCACCACTTGGGGCGCGCCCCTATGCCTCGTGGACTCTCCGTGGGGCCCCCTGACTTGTTCTCGACGCCAACCTCTCCTATAAATCCCCAAACCTCCAGAAAATAACCTAGATCGGGAGTTCCACCGCCGCAAGCCTCAAGAGCCACCAAAACCAATCGGGACCTGTTCCGCACACCGCCGGGGGGGAATCATCACCGGTGGCCATCTTCATCATCCCGGCGCTCTCCATGACGAGGAGGGAGTAGTTCACCCTCGGGGCTGAGGGTATGTACCAGTAGCTATGTGTTTGATCTATCTCTCTCGTGTTCTTGATATGGCACGATCTTGATGTATCGTGAGCTTTGCTATTATAGTTGGATCTTATGATGCTTCTCCCCCTATATCTTCTTGTAATGGATTGAGTTTTCCCTTTGAAGTTATCTTATCGGATTGAGTCTTTAAGCATTTGAGAACACTTGATGTATGTCTCGCGCGGGATACCCGTGGTGACAATGGGGTATTCCATTGATTCACTTGATGTATGTTTTGGTGATCAACTAGCGGGTTCCGTGACCTTGGGAATCTATGCATAGGGGTTGGCACACGTTTTCGTCTTGACTCTCCGGTGGAAACTTTGGGGTACTCTTTGAAGTTCTTTGTGTTGGTTGAATAGATGAATCTGATATTGTGTGATGCATATCGTATAATCATACCCACGGATACTTGAGGTGACATTGGAGTATCTAGGTGACATTAGGATTTTGGTTGATTTGTGTCTTAAGGTGTTATTTTACTACGAACTCTAGGGCTGTTTGTGACACTTATAGGAATAGCCCAATGGATTGATCGAAATGAATAACTTTGAGGTGGTTTCATACCCTACAATAATCTCTTCGTTTGTTCTCCGCTATTAGTGACTTTGGAGTGACTCTTTGTTACACGTTGAGGGATTGTTATATGATCCAAATATGTTATTATTGTTGAGAGAATTTGCACTAGTGAAAGTATGAACCCTAGGCCTTGTTTCGAAGCATTACGATACCGTTTGTGCTCACTTTTATCATTAGTTACCTTGTTGTTTTTATATTTTCAGATTACAAAAACCTATATCTACCATCCATATTGCACTTGTATCACCATCTCTTCGCCGAACTAGTGCACCTATACAATTTACCATTGTATTGGGTGTGTTGGGGACATAAGAGACTCTTTGTTATCTGGTTGTAGGGTTGTTTGAGAGAGACCATCTTCATCCTACGCCTCCCACGGATTGATAAACCTTAGGTCATCCACTTGAGTGAAATTTGCTACTGTCCTACAAACCTCTGCACTTGGAGGCCCAACAAGGTCTACAAGAAGAAGGTTGTGTAGTAGACATCAAGCTCTTTTCTGGCGCCGTTGCTGGGGAGGTTACACTACTAGGAAAAGGCTTACCAGTAGCGTTGGTTTTTTGCTACCAGTAGCGTAGGTACACGCGCTACTGTTACGACGCTACAACTATTTTTTAGCAGTAGCGCTTGTTTTGCCCAGCGCTACTGGTAAATAATGATAGCAGTAGCGCTTGTTTTTTTGCCAGCGCTACTAGTAAATGATGATAGTAGTAGCGCGTTTCATGAGACGCCCACGCTACTAGTAACGAATTAGGATTTAAAAAAAATATAAAAATCTACCTATTCCAGTTTAGACATACATTTCATAGTAGTCACATACATGCATTTCATAATACGTAAATTTTATACATACAATCAATCATACATATCTGATATAGATAATTAATACATATATATACGCAATATACGCCATGCCTATAGGTCGTCGGCGTCGGCGCCTCCACAAGCCCGTGTTTGATGGTGTTGATGTCATCGTCATCGCCGCTGTCGCAGCACCGTGAGGATGTCGTCGTCGTCGTCGCCACCGCCGCAGCCCCGTGTCGATGTCGCTGTCGTCGTCATCGTCTCCGCCGCCCCGTGTCAATGTCGATGTTGTCGTCGTCGTCGCCGCCGCAGCCCCATGTCCATATCATCGTCGTCGCCGCCGCAGCTTCAAGTCCATGTGTTCCCTACTAGGAACTCACAAATTCTGGAATTAAACAATTAACCAAGACCACTACTAGGAACTCACAAATTGTGGAATTAAACAATGAACCGAGACCACTACTAGGAACTCACAAAGAGCCTGGAGCAGATCACTAAGTAACAATAGCAGAAACAAAAGCATATAGCAGCAGCATAGTATATATGAATTACAAGCAGTACCAAACAGACCAATCCTAGAAATTGGGGGAATCCCAAGTTAAAGAAGGATACAGTTCTAGGCATGACCACAAGTGAAAGGAGATAAGGAATTCCAAGGCAGTACGAAATCTTGTTATAGATTCTGAATACAAGCTTTTGAGGCAAATTGCAACAAGCAAAGGCTGTGCACCAAGTAGAAATAATTCCCAGGTCATTCGCAAGCAAGCAAGCAAGAAGGCATCATCAATAGCGGATGTATTACCAACATTGTACCCTTTACCAGCCGCGCTAGTCAGCGTCGATCACCTCTGCGCCCATGTCGGCAAAGTGAAAACTTGTTAGTATGCAAATTGCATCAGTTCAACCAAATAATATATTACAATTCACGCTCATTAAGTTAAGATTCCTTCTGATCTAGCAATTTAAAGGGGCTCATGCCAAAAATATATGCTTAATTCCTCACTGGCTATTCAAACTAAATGGTCCAGGAATGCACATGGTTACCATGGATAAAGTTGCAATTCCTAAAGTTGATCATCTCTTCGTTTTGCGAGGAAAAGATATCATTTTTAGAAAGCGTACAACTACAAATATCTTCTTATGATCTTAGCTAAGCGATACAGTTAAAAGATAAACATGCACAATCATTTTTTTTAGAATATAAACAAGCACAATCAATATGTGAAAACACCAACTCTTTACATAAAACAAAGATGGAGCATTCAGATATTCAATCATTATGTGGCACTAACCCTCTTGAGAATGCTGACTCGATCTCTACAATCGATCCATAGCTTGCTCATTCTCATGTTCATCTATCTCATGTGAAGAATAAGCTGGTCCTCGTATTCCACCTTCTTCAATGCCATCAAAGAGAGCAGTTCTGGTGCTTCGGTAGCTATGAAAAGTGCAGAGAATAGTTATATAAGAATGCATATAGATTTGACAAGTGCAAAAACGTCTTATATCTATTCTGTTTTATTTCTATAAATGTACATAAAGAATTGATTACTTTGGTTCTATAGGTACCATCTTCCTTCTTCTGTTCACACAGAAGAAAAGCCTACTGGTCAGCCTAATCATGACCACCTTAAGATTTTTTATAGATGCACACAAGATCACTAAAAATATATTTAAATTATTCACAACAGATAAAAGTACCCAGTTCTGATTCATCTGCTAGCCAACAAACTAAATGGTGCTTCATATTTGTAATTATGTGACTATGTTGCGGACCCCTTGCTCATCGTATGATTAAAATAGAACCTTAGCAGACCCTGGAGTCGACTGCTTTAGATGTTCAGTTATATTCTGGAAAAGCATGATGTGTCTTCAAATGAAATGGTTACTGAAAAAGGATCTCACCTTGTTCTAGCAGATCACATGTAGTGATCCAGAAACATAGTAAATGTTCTCTGAAATCATTGGATCCGGCTTTGTGGTCCCATAGGATGGTAATGCGAATGCATGATTTTTTTGAGAATTAAGTAGCAAACCTGCAATGCACAAAAGAGATCAAATGGTTAGCAAACCTGCTGTTCGTCCTGAAGCTAGTTTTGTCATTTTTTATGTATTACTCCCTCCGTCCCATAATATAAGAGCATTTTTAACACTAGTGTAGTGTCAAAAACGCTCTTATATTATGGGACAGAGGGAGTAAAATCTTTTCATCAGTCATCACTCAAGGAAGCTTTTCATTATTTTACTCTCTAGTATGTGAATGCAGTGAAATTACACCTCCCAATGAAGACAAATAGAGCTGCCTGATTTTTTTACAACAGTAATTCTTACAAACTGTTCTAAAATCTTTGCATCTCGCACATCAAGTAACTTCAACTAAATATAGTGTCCTTGCACGAGCTGCGTCCAACTAAATGTTATTATTTGCTAATGAGCTGAACTCTGTACTGAAGACAAAAGCGATACAGATAGACATCCATGTCTAATTGATTGGAGTAATAGTGCTCAACAAGTCAAATTGTATATTTCTGTTCTGACAAAGCATACCAGGCCCTTTCCACCTTTCCTCTGTTTTAAAACTCTTGGTATTTAAATCATTTTATCACAACTTCATAACCATTCAATATTTCACCTTTGCATACCACCTACGAGAACTTCAGGTACGGGCTAACTGATACGTCTCCGTCGTATCTACTACTCCAAACACTTTTGCCCTTGTTTTGGACTCTAACTTGCATGATTTGAATGGAACTAACCCGGACTGACGTTGTTTTCAGCAGAATTGCCATGATGTTGTTTTATGTGCAGAAAACATAAGTTCTCGGAATGACCTGAAACTCCACAGAACATCTAGTTAAAAAAAAAATAAAAAATCCTTGCCAAAGATGAAGACCAGGGGGCCCACACCCTGTCCACGAGGTGGGGGCGCGCCTCTAGGGCGCGCCTCACCTCGTGGGCCCTCGAGCTCCTCCGACGCCAACTCCAACTCTATATATTTGCTTTCGGGGAGAAAAAAATAAAGGAGAAGAAATCATTGCGTTTTACGATACGGAGCCGCCGCCAAGCCCTAAAACCTCTTGGGAGGGCTGATCTGGAGTCCGTTCGAGGCTCCGGAGAGGGGGATTCGTTGTTGTCGTCATCATCAACCATCCCCCATCACCAATTTCATGATGCTCCGGAGAGGGTTGGATGAGATTTACCATGTAATCAAGTTAGTTTTGTTAGGGTTTGATCCCTAGTATCCACTATGTTTTGAGATTGATGTTGCTATGACTTTGTTATGCTTAATGCTTGTCACTAGGGCCCGAGTGCCATGATTTCAGATCTGAACCTATTATGTTTTCATGAATATATGTGAGTTCTTGATCCTATCTTGCAAGTCTATAGTCACCTAGTATGTGTTATGATCCGGCAACCCCGAAGTGACAATAATCGGGACCACTCCCGGTGATGATCGTAGTTTGAGGAGTTCATGTATTCACTATGTGCTAATGCTTTGTTCCGGTTCTCTATTAAAAGGAGGCCTTAATATCCCTTAGTTTCCATTAGGACCCCGCTGCCACAGGAGGGTAGGACAAAAGATGTCATGCAAGTTCTTTTCCATAAGCACGTATGACTATATTCGGAATACATGCCTACATTATATTGATGAATTGGATCTAGTTCTATGTCACCCTATGTTATGACTGTTACACGATGAACCGCATCCGGCGTAATTATCCATCACCGATCCAATGCCTACGAGCTTTCCATATACTGGTTTACGCTTATTTACTTTTCCGTTGCTACTGTTACAATCATTACAAAATACCAAAAATATTACTTTTGCTGCCGTTATCTTTTGCTACCGTTACCACTACTATCATATTACTTTGCTACTAAATACCTTGCTGCAGATATTAAGTTATCCAGGTGTGGCTGAATTGACAACTCAGTTGCTAATACTTGAGAATATTCTTTGGCTCCCTTGTGTCGAATCAATAAATTTGGGTTGAATACTCTACCCTCGAAAGCTGTTGCGATCCCCTACACTTGTGGGTTATCAAGACTAATTTCTGGCGCCGTTGCCGGGGAGCATAGCTCTATTCTTTGAGTCACTTGGGATTTATATCTGCTGGTCACTATGAAGAACTTGAAAGACGCTAAGACAACAATTTATCCCTCAACTACGAGGGGAGGTAAGGAACTTCCATCTAGCTCTGCACTTGATTCACCTTCTGTTTTGAGTAAGCTTGAGACACCTAAACCTGCTTCTGCTATTCGTTCTGATATGTCACATGTTATTGATGACGCCACTCTGCTATGCATGATACTTATGATGAAACTACTTCTATGCTTGATACTACCGTTGTAACACCCTCGATGCGGCTATATCTCCCACGTGTCGAGGCACGACTTAGAGGCATAACCGCATTGAAAGCAATGTCGCAAGTGAGGTAATCTTCACACAACCCATGTAATAAATAAGGGAAAGAGATACATAGTTGGCTTACAGTCGCCACTTCACACAGTACATAAATAAACATCCATCATTCAGAGTACACTCAAGGTCCGACTACGGAACCAAAATAAAAGAAGATACCCCAAATGCTACACAGATCCCCGATCGTCCCAACTGGGCACCACTACGATCATCGGAAAAGACACATAGTAACGACCACGCCTCGTCGAACTCCCACGTGAGCTCGGTTGCGCCACCTGCACCGCATCATCGAACCTGCAACTGTTTTGGTAGAATCTGTGAGTCACGGGGACTCAACAATCTCACACCCGCGAGATCAAGACTATTTAAGCTTATAGGAAGGACAGGGTAGTAAAGTGGAGCTGCAGCAAGCGACTAGCATATATGGTGGCTATTTCGCAAAAGAGAGCGAGAAGAGAGGCAAAGCACGGTCGTGAAACTAGTAGCGATCAAGAAGTGATCCTGAACTACTTACGCCAGACATAACTCCAACACCGTGTTCACTTCCCGGACTCCGCCGAGAAGAGACCATCACGGTTACACACGCGTTGATGTGTATTTTATTAGAGGTCAACTTCGGTTTTCTACAACCGACATTAACAAATTCCCATCTGCCTCATAACCGGGCACGGCTTTGAAAGATATTACCCCGCAGGGTGTCCCAACTTAGCCCATTATAAGCTCTCACGGTCAACGAAGGATATTCCTTCTACCGAAGACCCGATCAATCTCGAATCCCGGACTACAAGAAATTTCGACAGCAATAAAACAAGACCAGCAAAGCCACCCGACCGTGCCGACAAATCCCGATAGGAGCTGCACATATCTCGCTCGTGGCACACCGGATAGGTCAGCCTACGAGTAAAACCAGCCTCGAGTTACCCCTGGTGGCCCCTGCAGCTCGCTTGGTTCGGGCCAGCACTCAAGGAGCACCGTCCGGGGTTAAAATAAAGATGACCTCGGCTCGCGAAACCCGGGGAAAAGGCTTAGGTGGCAAATGGTAAAACCAATGTTGGGCCTTGCTGGACGAGTCTTATTCAAAGCGAACTGTCAAGGGGGTCCCATAAATCACCCAACCGTAAGGAACGCTAAATCAAGGAACATAACACCGTATGACGGAAACTAGGGTGGCAAGAGTGGAACAAAACACTGTGCATAAGGCTGAGCCTTCCACCCTTTACCAAGTATATAGATGTATTAATTATAGCAGATATATATATTGTGATATCCCCAACAAGTAAACATGTTCCAAAAAGGAACAACATCTCCATGTTCCAACAAGGAACAAACTTCAGCTTCACCTGCAACTAGCAACGCTATAAGAGGGCTGAGCAAAGCGGTAACATAGCCAATCAACAGTTTGCTAGGAAAAGGATGGTTAGGGGCTGACATGACAATATGGGTGGCATGATATAGCAAGTGGTAGGCATCGCAGCATAGGCATAGCAAAAGAGCGAGCATCTAGCATAGCAAAGATAGAAGTGATTTCGAGGGTATGGTCATCTTGCCTGCAATGTTCTCAGAGTTGTCGAAAACTTGATCCTCGTAAGCGTTCTCAACAGGTTCCTCGTTCACGTACTCGTCTCCAGGATCTACCCAAAGCAAGAACACAAACAAAGGAACCACAATAAATCACGGTGCAATGCACAATCAACATGATGCAAAACATGACATGATATGCGAGATGTGATATGCAATGCGATAAAAGGCCGGAAGGTAAATGATGAACCAGGCATCAACTTGGCAAACCAAGTATGCCACTGAAAGATGAGATGATTTCGTTGAAATCGATATAAAGATCACCGAATCGGATGCACGGTTTGCAAATGACAAGCAAAACAAGAATGGCACAAATCTGCCATTAACAGCATGATGCTACTTAGCAAGCAACAATTAATTAAGCTACTGCACCCAAACGTATCAACAAAGCACATGGCAGTGATCTACACAAGATGCTTGACAAAAGATGAGCACTGAGCTACGGCTAGTTCACATCATAACAGGTTCAAACAAGCATGGCAAAAGTGCACAAAATATCAGGCTGGACATGGCAAAAACAGCATCAGGTTGCAATGTTCAGAGCAAGAAAACTACATGCTATAGGAACTTAAAATAGCAAAACAAGGCATGGCATGAATCTACTCAAAGCATAGAACAAAAGTCCCTTACTGACCATAAGCCAAAAAGGATCAGAAAATATAGTAACACCCATGTCAATATCGTAAGTTTCGTTAACAGATTCAGCAACATGGCATGTCAAAAACTGATAACAAGTAGGCATGTTTACAAGCTCAATGCACTCACTACAGAGCCTTATATGATAAACTAAGCATACATACATCAAGAAGACATGTCATAGAAGACATACATGGCAAGAACAATAACATAGCATACATGGATCAACCACAACAACCTAGGCAAAATTGAATAACATGTAAACAATCTGCCAGGAAACATTTGATAGCAAAAGTAGAGCTCGATTGACTCAAGCTATAGCACTCCATAATTGCAAACAAAGGCATGGATGGATAGAGCAAGACATGCTTTACAAAACATCCTTACTGAAGTATCTCAAAATATGCATGGATCTCTTGGTAGCATCAAGTTAACATGGCATCAAAATATCAGCTAAACAGGGCTGAAAACAGCAACATCAGGACACCTACTTTGCATGCTTGTGCTAGTCACCACATAGATCACAAAAATAAATGGCATACAACCCTGTAAAGATGGCATGACATATTACAAAACACATGTAGGACTCAAATTCATAGGGTGCACACATCAATCATGGCAAAAATAACAAAAGTGCAAGTTCTGTTAAGAAACAGAAACTGACATCACATAGCCCTCTTCTAACAACATTTCGGGCATCAAGATGAGCTCAAATGAAAATGATGCAATGAGATGAAATGATCTACTCTTCGAGACGAACATTTTGACATAATATACGCGCAAAATGGATCTACAGATGCAAAGATATACCATGTTGAAAATGACACAAAATATCCATGAGATGAAAAAAACTTAGAAGAAAAATGAGGGGGAGAAGAAGTCAACGGGCGCTCAGCTAGGATCCGGATCGGATCCGATCTATCCGACGCGGCGGCGGCGGCGGGCAGCTCCGGTGCCGCGACCTCGCCGGAGAGGGAGAAGCCGGGGCGGGGCGCCGGCCGGAGGGAGGAGACGGCGGCGGCGGAGTGGCATGGCGGCGGGTCCGGCGGCGGGCGGGGAGGCCCGAGGCGGGCGGGCGCATGGCCGACGGTGGCGGCGGGCGGCGGGCCGGACGGTCGGCGGCGAGGCGACGGAGGTGGCGGCGCTGCGCAAGACGGGCGGAGGGCGCGGGGGCGCGCCGGGCGGCGGTGCCGGCGCGCTGGGTCGGCCCGGATCGCCCGGGCGGGCGGCCATGGCCTCAAGGCTGGCCATGCAAGCGCATGGTGGTGGCGCGCCACGTGTTGCGCCTCGAGTGGCTGGCGCGGCGGCTGGTGGGCGGACGTGTCAGACGATTCGGACGATTCGTCCCGGCGAGGTAGGGAAGGCTAGGGTTAGACCCGAGATTGGAATGGGGTTTGCTTAAATAGGCATAGAGGGAGCTAGGAGAGTCCAAATGAGGTGTAGTTTTACCACACGATCGTGATCGAACGACGGAGAGCATGGAAGTGACTTAGATGGGTTATTGGGCTGTTTTGAAGGGTGTTGGGCTGCAACTTAAAAGAGGCCTTTGCGAGAGAGCGGTTAACCGCTGGAGTACCAAACGAGCTCCAAATGACCCGAAACTTGACCGGTGGTCTACGGTTGGTATACCAAGGCCACTAGACAAACCTCGGTCCATTCCGAGAAGGTTTAGTACCCGCACACGGAAAAACGTAAAAGGGACCGCCGGGGAAGATAGGAGTGTCGGATTGCAAAACGGACAACGGGAAAAATGCTCGGAATCATGAGACGAACACGTATGCAAAAGCGATGCACATGATGACATGAAATAAAAATGCATGACATGGACAAAATGGAAAATAAGAAAACCCAACCACGGAGGGAATATCATATCACAATGCCGAAAATGGCAAGAGTTGGAGTTACAAATATGGAAAGTTACTTCCGGGGTGTTACAACACTCCACCACTACAAGAGGATCTCGTCCCGAGATCTAGGACTGAAAGAACTCCGGATATTCAGAACGGAGGTGATCCTCGCGCCCCTGTGTAGCTTCTCCGGAATGGTGTGACCACTTCACTTTCAGGAATTTGATTGACTTGTTGCGAGTCTTGCGCTCGGTTTCTTCAAGAATAGCAACGGGTGCTCATGATAAGAGAGATCTTCTTGAAGGTCAATCTCTTGAAGTTGATAGTGCGCTCAGAGTCTTGAAGAACTTGTGAAGCTGTGACACGTGAAACACATCGTGCACGCTTGCAAAGTTGGATGGAAGCTCGTTGATAGGCTAGATCGCCTCTTTGCCAATGATCTTGAAAGGACCCACGATCTAGGGGCAAGCTTCCTTTGATACCGGGCGACGAGTGCCTTTCATTGAGAGACGCGAGGTAGACATGGTCTCCGATTTCAAAAGCCACATCACGGTGCTTATCATCATAATAGTTTTCCGCGCGATTATGCTGCTTTGAGATTCTCACGAATGACTTGGCACATATCTTCCGCTTCGTGATCAAGTCATTGCCAAGAAGTTGGCGCTCACCTGTCTCTGCACCAATTGAGAGGAGTACGCACTTTCTCGCCATAGAGAATTTCGAATGGGGCCTTGCCCGAACTTGCTTGGAAGCTGTTGTTGTAGGAGAACTCGCATATGGAAGACAATCTTCCCACTTCATACCGAAGAAATGACACAAGCCCCGAGCATATCTTCAAGAATTTGATTAACTCGCTCAACTTGGCCACTTGTTTGAGGATGGAAAGCTGTGCTGAAACGAATGTTGGTGCCCATGGCCTTCAAAAGAATCCCAAAACTTGGAGGTAAAGATGCTGCCACGGTCTCAAGAGATCACTTGTGGAATGCCGCAAGGAGACAATCTCGAGGTGTATAGCTCGCCAACCGAGCTGCTGTGATGGATTCTTTGATAGGAAGAAAATGAGCCACTTTAGAAAGCTTGTCAATGACAACGAAGATAGCATCATTTCCACGCTTGACTTAGGAAAACCAGTCACGAAGTCCATCTCGATATGATCAAACTTCCATTCGGAATAGCAAGAGGTTGGAGGAGACCAGCTGGTCTTTGGTGTTCTGCTTTCACTCTTCCGCAGACATCACACTCATTAACGAATTGAGCAATTCTCGCTTCATTCGAGTCCACCAATATGACTGCTTGAGGTCTGGTACATCTTCGTATTTCCGGGATGAATGGATAGAAGCGAATTGTGAGCCTCGCTCATAATGACTTTTCTCAAATCACCCTTAGGAACCACAATCCGTCCTCAAAGAAAAGAGTATCTTTGTCATCAACGTGGAAGCACTTGTACTTGAAATGCCCTTGTCGATACCACGCTTCACCTTTTTCACCATGGTATCCGAAGTTGAGCCTCACGAATCTGATCTTCCAAAGTAGGAGAGACTATGAGGTTGGCAAGAAAGCCTTGAGGAACAACTTGAAGATTCAGCTTATGGAAAGCTTCACGAGATCCGGTTGGAAGGGCTTGAGGATTAGACTGCTGCAGAAGCCTTCCTGCTCAAAGCATCTGCAATGACATTGGCCTTGCCTGAGTATATTCAATACTTGGGTTGTACTCTTGAATCATTTCACCCATCGAGTGCCTCGAGGTTGAGGTTGGGCTGAGTGAAGATGTACTTGAGACTCTTGTGATCGGTGAAAATGTCCACTTTCCTTCCCAACAAGAGATGTCTCCATGTTATCAATGCATGGACAACTGCCGCCAACTCAAGATCGTGAGTGGGGTAGTTCTTCTCGTTGGGCTTCAACTGGTGAGAGGTATAAGCCACAACTCTCTTCTCTTGCATTAACACAGCACCGAGACCTTGAAGAGAAGCATCACAGAAGACTTCGAATGGCTTGGATTCATCAGGAGGAGTCAAGACAGGAGCTGTGACGAGTTTCTCTTTGAGGGTATTGAAAGCAACGTCACACTCAGGAGACCAGACATACTTCACATGCTTCTGGAGAAGGTTGGAAAGAGGCTTTGCAATCTTGGAGAAGTTCTCAACGAATCTTCGCAATAGCTTGCAAGACCAAGAAAATCATGGAGCTGCTTGACATTCCGAGGAGGTTCCCAATTCACAATTGCGGACACCTTCTCGGGATTAACAAATGATGCCCTTGGCGGAGATGATATGACCAAGATAAAGCACTTCATCAAGCCAAAATTCACATTTGGAGAACTTAGCATAGAATTGATACTCTCGAGCTTGTCTAGCACCAATCGCAAATGTTTGGCATGATCCTTCTTATTCTTGGAGAAGACCAAAATATCATCAAGATAGACCAAGACGAATTCATTGGTGTAGGGGTTGAAGATGAAGTTCATCATCCGAGAGAATGTTGGAGGAGCATTGACAAGGCCGAAAGACATGACAAGATATTCATAAGAACCAAAGCTTGTTCGAATCTGTCTTGGGAATATCTTGTTCACGTAATGCGAATCTGATGATAACCCATACGAAGGTCAAGCTTGGAGAACACTTTAGCACCTTTGAGTTGCTCGAAAAGCTCATTGATGTTGGGAAGTGGATACTTGTTCTTGATTGTCTTCTTATTCAATGGACGGTAATCGACGAAAGTCGGTCCGCGCCATCCTTCTTCTAGACAAAAGAACACCACAACCCCAAGGAGATGAACTCGGTCCGATCAAACCCAGACGCTCTTGTTCATCGAGCTGCTTCTTCAATTCCTTCAGCTCATCAGGTCCAAGCTTGTATGGACGCTTGCAAACGGGTTCGATGCGTGCTCAAGATCAATAACGAACTCAATCGGCCGATGAGGAGGCATACCCGAAGCTCTTCCGAAAGACATCTTGGTACTCACAAACGATCGAATCGAGAGATAGCATTCAATTCGCCCTTCTCATTGAGAGAAAACAACCGAATGGTTTCATCACGAGCGGCATAGATGATCACATCATTAGAAGAGTGAGTCAATTGAATTTCCCTGCCAGCACAATCAAGCTGAGCTTTGTGCTGATAAAGCCAGTCCATTCCGAGAATAAAATCAATATCCGAGTCACTGAGAACAACTGGTTTGGCCAGAAATCTATAATCGCCCATCTTGATACCGACATTCGGAACCACCAAGCTAGAACTCATATGCTTGCCCGGGGAAACAATTGCTAGAGGTTTAACCAAGAATTCCGAAGTGAAATCATGCTTGGCAAAAAACGGTCTCGACATGAAACAATGCGATGCACCAGTATCAAATAAGACTTTTGCGGGAATATCATTAACAAGAAGATTACCCATGATCACATCAAGAATCCTCCGCTTGAGCTGCATTCATCATGTTCACCTTTGCAAACTTGGGATTATGGTTGACCACTGCATTGCTGGAAGATTTCACAGAGGAGGAGGCGGAAGGCGCCTCTGGTTGAAGCACTTGTTCGCATAGTGACCTTTCACGACATTTGTTGCAAGTCACCTCGAGAGCGGACGGTGGTAAGGAGCACTTGACCTTGGAGCTTGAGAATTAGGCTTGTTCGATAGCTTGGGTTGGGTGGGTGGGAAGATCCACGGCCACCTGAGTTCTTCTGCTGATAAGGCCGACGGAACGGAGGAGGAGGAAGGTAAAACTTCGCTGCTTAGCCGCCACTTGAGAGGAAGAAGAAGACTGAACTGCATCCCCGATTCTCTTCTTAGAAGCCTCACATTTGAGCTGGGCAGCTTCTTGCTTTAGTGCCATGTTGTAGAAATCATCATACTTATCTCGCTCAAAAGCACAAGAGCTAATTGCAGATCTTCTCTCGCACCACCTCTGAATTGATAGATCATACTCTTTTCATCAGCACGCCTTGCTTAGCAAAACGAAGCGAGCTCGAACTGGATATTGTATTGATAGACAGACATGTTGCCCTGCTTGAGATTGCGGAACTCCTCACGCTTGCTCTCAACAACACTTTTCGAATGTGATGAGCTCTCAAATCACGGCGGAACTCATCCTGTAATGACACGACCTCCTCTCGAATCTTTGTATTGCTGGTACCACTCAGCAGCTTGATCCTTGAGTTGAAACGATGCAAACTTGACAAAGTCCTCGTGTCCGACATTGCTACAATCAAAATGCTTGCAGATGTCCACTAACCAATCGTCGGCGTCGTGGCCTCGATACGTAAACCGAAAGACTTCGCTGATTAGCGAGGAACCGATCGAGAGTAGCAAAGTGCGGCTGATTGTTGCCTTGACCTTGATTTCCTTGATTGCCTTGCCCTTGAGTACGCTTCTTGCAAGAGCTGCAAAATCATCGAGCATTGGCATTGGTGGCTGCCATGATAGCTTGCCAGCCTCCGGAGGCGGAGGTGGAGGTGGAGGTTCGACCGATCCCCATCATTGCGATCCGGATTCGACGCGTTGGCGGAGCCATCTGAAGAGGGTGACATCCGTTAGTCCTTTGATAGACAAATAGTCAAGTAGAATCAACGGATAGAAATTGCAACATATAGTCTTCACAATAAACATTGAACAAGAATGAACGAATGAATTCCAAAAGTTAATCATCACACGCCCATTAAGGTGAGAAGCCACTTAGATAAAGATATGGAAACAACATCCATCTTAGAAACAAATCAAATATCACAACTGAAAACAAATGATTGGCTTCTAGAATGAGCCGAACAAACACATGATAGAGATACGCCCAAAGTGTTCGTGGTGGGGCCCACACGGACACGACGATAGCGGACGCCACGAATGACAAACAAGACGCCCCGAATCAGCATAGCCAAGGATTCTTTAAGACGCCTCGCGACCACCATCAGAATCGACCGTGAATGGGCGGACCACTAGACGTTGAACCCCAATCTCAAATCATACATCTATCGGAAAGAATATCCTGTAAGCTACTAGAATTCCCACCTATAAACTCCCGAAACTTTCTGGTTATGCAATCTGGTGTTGGGGATACAGGGGACACAAAATATATCACCCAAACTAACAATACCTAGATCCAGTTGTATCCATCCGTCAACACATAACCAAGAAATCCTCGGAAATCGTGTACCTCGACCTTCGAAAAACATCCGTTATACAAGTCATGGCAATACTCCCGCACTCGCCTCAGTACTGGGCTATCAGGGTTATCTCACCAACAACTGCACAAAAGAGATTTCGATGTCGGTAAAACTCAGGTATTCCAGAACTGCAACGATAAAATTGTGACGACAACACCTCGGAGCTCAACTCCCCGGGACACTGCCACAACCCCTAAATGTCAGGAGGCACCAAGAACAATGTTCTCGTCACAAAACCATCGGAACGATTCCAAGATACCCACGTGATCCTAAAATTTTTTAGTGAAATTTTAGAAGAGGAGAGTCAAAACTCTACGTCAGATACCTCACAGAGCTGACGAAGGGACTGGGAGTAAAAGAATCCTACTCTCCGATATATATAATCCTAAGACTCAAAACATTTTCCATTCTAGACTCAACAACGCCAACAAACAATCAAGTAGGGGGCTCCTAAGTCGGGAAGGCTCGATTACCAACTTAGCGCCCTCGATGCGGCTATATCTCCCACGTGTCGAGGCACGACTTAGAGGCATAACCGCATTGAAAGCAATGTCGCAAGTGAGGTAATCTTCACACAACCCATGTAATAAATAAGGAAAGAGATACATAGTTGGCTTACAATCGCCACTTCACACAATACATAAATAAACATCCATCATTGAGTACACTCAAGGTCCGACTACGGAACCAAAATAAAAGAAGATACCCCAAATGCTACAGATCCCCGATCGTCCCAACTGGGCACCACTACTGATCATCAGGAAAAGACACATAGTAACGACCACGTTCCTCGTCGAACTCCCACGTGAGCTCGGTTGCGTCACTTGCACTGGCATCATCGGAACCTACAACTGTTTTGGTAGAATCTGTGAGTCACGGGGACTCAGCAATCTCACACCCACGAGATCAAGACTATTTAAGCTTATAGGAAGGACAGGGTAGTAAAGTGGAGCTGCAGCAAGCGACTAGCATATATGGTGGCTATTTCGCAAAAGAGAGCGAGAAGAGAGGCAAAGCACGGTCGTGAAACTAGTAGCGATCAAGAAGTGATCCTGAACTACTTACGTCAGACATAACTCCAACACCGTGTTCACTTCCCGGACTCCGCCGAGAAGAGACCATCACGGTTACACATGCGGTTGATGTGTATTTTATTAGAGGTCAACTTCGGGTTTTCTACAACCGGACATTAACAAATTCCCATCTGCCTCATAACCGCGGGCACGGCTTTCGAAAGATATTACCCTGCAGGGGTGTCCCAACTTAGCCCATTATAAGCTCTCACGGTCAACGAAGGATATTCTTCTCTGGGAAGACCCGATCAATCTCGAATCCCGGACTACAAGACATTTCGACAGCAATAAAACAAGACCAGCAAAGCCACCCGATTGTGCCGACAAATCCCGATAGGAGCTGCACATATCTCGTTCTCGTGGCACACCGGATAGGTCAGCCCACGAGTAAAACCAGCCCTCGAGTTACCCGTGGTGGCCCTTGAGTCTGTTCGGTTCGGGCCAGCACTCGAAGGAGCACTGGTCCGGGGTTAAAATAAAGATGACCTCGGCTCGCGAAAACCCGGGGGAAAAAGGCTTAGGTGGCAAATGGTAAAACCAATGTTGGGCCTTGCTGGACGAGTCTTATTCAAAGCGAACTGTCAAGGGGGTCCCATAAATCACCCAACCGTGTAAGGAACGCGAAATCAAGGAACATAACACCGGTATGACGGAAACTAGGGTGGCAAGAGTGGAACAAAACACCAGGCATAAGGCCGAGCCTTCCACCCTTTACCAAGTATATAGATGTATTAATTATAGCAGATATATATATTGTGATATCCCCAACAAGTAAACATGTTCCAAAAGGAACAACATCTCCATGTTCCAACAAGGAACAAACTTCAGCTTCACCTGCAACTAGCAACGCTATAAGAGGGCTGAGCAAAGCGGTAACATAGCCAATCAACGGTTTGCTAGGAAAAGGATGGTTAGGGGCTGACATGGAAATATGGGTGGCATGATATAGCAAGTGGTAGGCATCGCAGCATAGGCATAGCAAAAGAGCGAGCATCTAGCATAGCAAAGATAGAAGTGATTTCGAGGGTATGGTCATCTTGCCTGCAATGTTCTCAGAGTTGTCGAAAACTTGATCCTCGTAAGCGTTCTCAACAGGTTCCTCGTTCACGTACTCGTCTCCCAGCTCTACCCAAAGCAAGAACACAAACAAAGGAACCACAATAAATCACGGTGCAATGCACAATCAACATGATGCAAAACATGACATGATATGCGAGATGTGATATGCAATGCGACAAAGCGCCCGGAAGGTAAATGATGAACCAGGCATCAACTTGGCAAACCAAGTATGCCACTGAAAGATGAGATGATTTCGTTGAAATCGATATAAAGATCACCGAATCGGATGCACGGTTTGCAAATGACAAGCAAAACAAGAATGGCACAAATCTGCCATTAACAGCATGATGCTACTTAGCAAGCAACAATTAATTAAGCTACTGCACCCAAACGTATCAACAAATCACATGGCAGTGATCTACACAAGATGCTTGACAAAAGATGAGCACTGAGCTACGGCTAGTTCACATCATAACAGGTTCAAACAAGCATGGCAAAAGTGCACAAAATATCAGGCTGGACATGGCAAAAACAGCATCAGGTTGCAATGTTCAGAGCAAGAAAACTACATGCTACAGGAACTTAAAATAGCAAAACAAGGCATGGCATGAATCTACTCAAAGCATAGAACAAAAGTCCCTTACTGACCATAAGCCAAAAAGGATCAGAAAATATAGTAACACCCATGTCAATATCGAAAGTTTCGTTAACAGATTCAGCAACATGGCATGTCAAAAACTGATAACAAGTAGGCATGTTTACAAGCTCAATGCACTCATTACAGAGCCTTATATGATAAACTAAGCATACATACACCAAGAAGACATGTCATAGAAGACATACATGGCAAGAACAATAACATAACATACATGGATCAACCACAACAACCTAGGCAAAATTGAATAACTTGTAAACAATCTGCCAGGAAACATTTGATAGCAAAAGTAGAGCTCGATTGACTCAAGATATAGCACTCCATAATTGCAAACAAAGGCATGGATGGATAGAGCAAGACATGCTTTACAAAACATCCTTACTGAAGTATCTCAAAATATCCATGGATCTCTTGGTAGCATCAAGTTAACATGGCATCAAAATATCAGCTAAACAGGGCTGAAAACAGCAACATCAGGACACCTACTTTGCATGTTTGTGCTAGTCACCACATAGATCACAAAAATACATGGCATACACCCCTGGAAAGATGGCATGGCATATTACAAAACACATGTAGGACTCAAATTCATAGGGTGCACACATCAATCATGGCAAAAATAACAAAAGTGCAATTTCTGTTAAGAAAAACAGAAACTAACATCACATAGCCCTCTTCTAACAGCATTTCAGGCATCAAGATGAGCTCAAATGAAAATGATGCAATGAGATGAAATGATCTACTCTTCGAGACGAACATTTTGACATAATATACGCGCAAAATGGATCTCAGATGCGAAGATATACCACGTTGAAAATGACACAAAATATCCATGAGATGAAAAAACTTAGAAGAAAAATGAGGGGAGAAGAAGTCAAGCAGGCGCCGGTTAGGATCCGGATCGGATCCGATCGATCCGACGCGGGCGGCGGCGCGGGCGGGCAGCTCCGGTGCTGCGACCTCGCGGAGAGGGAGAAGCCGGGCGGGCGCCGGCCGAGGGAGGAGACGGCGGCGGAGCGTGGCATGGCGGCGGGTCTGGCGGCGGCGTGGCGGGCGGGAGGCCGGAGGCTGGCGGCGACGGCGCCGGCGGTGGCGGGCGGCGGCCGGGGCCGGCGGGCGGCGAGGCGACGGAGGGCGGGCGCTGCGCTGCTGGGCGGAGGGCGCTGGCGCGGGCGGCGGCTGGCGGGGCGGGGCGTGGCGCTGGTCGGCCCGGATCGCCGGGGCGGGCGGCCGTGGCCTCGCGGGGCTGGCATGCTGGCGCAGGCGGCGGCGGCCACGTGTCGCACTCTGAGTGGTTGAGGCGGCGGCGGGTGGGGCGGACGTGTCCGGACGATTCGGACGATTCGTCCGGGCGCGAGGTAGGGGAAGGCTAGGGTTAGACCGAGATTGGAATGGGGTTTGCTTAAATAGGCATAGAGGGAGCTAGGAGAGTCCAAATGAGGTGTAGTTTTTACCACACGATCGTGATCGAACGACGGAGAGCATGGAAGTGACTTAGATGGGTTATTGGGCTGTTTTGAAGGGGTGTTGGGCTCCAACTTAAAAGAGGCCTTTGCGAGAGTGCGGTTAACCGTTGGAGTACCAAACGAGCTCCAAATGACCCGAAACTTGACCGGTGGTCTACGGTTGGTATACCAAGGCCACTAGACAAACCTCGGTCCATTCCGAGAAGGTTTAGTACCCGCACACGAAAAAACATAAAAGGGACCGCTGGGGAAGATAGGAGTGTCGGATTGCAAAACGGACAATGGGAAAAATGCTCGGAATCATGAGACGAACACGTATGCAAAAGCGATGCACATGATGACATGAAATAAAAATGCATGACATGGACAAAATGCAAAAGAAGAAAACCCAACCACGGAGGGAATATCATATCACAATGCCGAAAATGGCAAGAGTTGGAGTTACAAATATGGAAAGTTACTTCCGGGGTGTTACAACCGTGCCCCTTAGTGATTTTCTTGATGAACAAATTGCTAGGGCTAGAGAGAAAGAAATTATTGAAACTGATCATGTAGATGAAATCGATGATGAAAACATGCCTGTTATTCCTGAGGGTTATATTTTTGATAAAGAAGCTTCTGCTGCTATTTTCGCCTGCAAAGATAACGATGAGCTTAGAAGGTTATTGGCTAAATGGAATAAGCAATCTCTTAATGATAGAATGAGGCCTGACCCTGCTTTTGCTACTTCACCTATTTGTGTTGCCGATAAGGATTATGAATTCTCTGTTGATCCTGATATAATTACTTTGGTTGAATCTGATCCTTTTCATGGCTATGAGTCTGAAACTGTTGTGGCACATCTTACTAAATTAAATGATATAGCCACCCTGTTCACTAATGATGAGAGATCTCGTTACTTTTATATCCTTAAAATATTTCCTTTCTCATTAAAGGGCGATGCTAAGATATGGTTTAATTCTCTTGATCCTAGTTGTGTGCGTAGTCCCCAGGATATGATTTATTACTTCTCTGCTAAATATTTCCCTGATCATAAGAAACAAGCTGCTTTAAAGGAAATATACAACTTTGTGCAAATTAAAGAAGAGAGTCTCCCACAAGCTTGGGGGAGGCTTCTCAAGTTACTCAATGCTTTGTCTGATCATCCTCTTAAGAAAAATGAAATACTTGATATCTTTTATAATGGACTAATCGATGCTTCCAGAGATTACCTGGATAGTTGTGCTGGTTCTCTTTTTAGGGAAAGAACACCGGATGAGGCTGAAATCCTATTGAATAATATGTTGACAAATGAAAATAATTGGGCACCTCCTGAGCCAGCTCCTGCTCCAATTCCTGAGCCTATTCCTAAACCAACTCCGAAGAAGAGAGGTGTTCTATTTCTCAGTCCTGATGATATGCAAGAAGCAAAGAAATCTATGAAAGAAAAAGGTATTAAAGCTGAAGATGTTAAGAATTTACCTCCTATTGAAGAAATACATGGTCTTAATTTACCGCCTATTGAAGAAACATATGATTTTAATCCATTACCTATTGAAGAACCTCCAGGTCTTGATAACCCAACACAGGTAGTAAAGGTAAATTCTCTCTATAGATTTGATGAAGGTGATATTCCTCACTATAAGTCTGCTAGGCAATGCTTAGAAGAGTTTGATAATTTGATTGTCAAACAAGAAAATTTCAATGCTTATTTTGGCAGACAATTAAAACAAAATACTTACATGATTAAACACTTGGGTGATTATATGGCTGATGTTAGATGTGAACTTAAACTTGTTAGCAAACATGGTTCCATGGTTACCACTCAAGTAGAACAAGTACTTAAGGCTCAAAATGATTTGCTCAATTAAATGAATAGTAAGGAAAATGATTATGCTGTTAGAGTGGCTACTAGAACTGGCAGAATGACTCAGGAACCTTTGTATCCTGAAGGCCACCCTAAGAGAATTGAGCAAGATTCTCAGAGAAATAATATTGATGCACCTAGTTCTTCTAAAAGGAAGAAAAAGAGAAATGATTGGATTTTGCAAACTTCTAGTGAACCTATTGCTGAACCACCTAGAATCCAAATGATATATCTATTTCTGATGCTGAAACGCAATCTGGTAATGAACATGAACCCAGTGAAAATGTTAATGATGATGTTCATGATGATGCTCAACCTAGTAATGATAATGATGTAGAAATTGAACCTGTTGTTGATCTTGATAACCCACAATCAAAGAATCAACGTTATGATAAGAGAGACTTTGTTGCTAGGAAACATGGTAAAGAAAGAGAACCATGGGTTCAGAAACCCATGCCTTTTCTTCCCAAACCATCCAAGAAAAAGGATGATGAGGATTTTGAGCGCTTTGTTGAAATGATTAGACCTATCTTTTTGCGTATGCGATTAACTGATATGCTCAAAATGAATCCTTATGCTAAGTATATGAAAGATATTGTTACAAATAAGAGAAAGATACCGGAAGCTGAAATTTCCACCATGCTTGCTATTATAGTTTTAAGGGTGGAATACCAAAGAAACTTGGAGGTCCAGGAGTACCTACTATACCATGCTCCACTAAAAGGAACTATGTTAAAACTGCTTTATGTGATCTTGGAGCCGGTGTTAGTGTTATGCCTCTCTCTTTATACCGTAGACTTGACTTGAATTAGTTGACACCTACTGAAATATCTTTGCAAATGGCTGATAAATCAACTGCTATGCCTGTCGGTATTTGTGAGGATGTGCCTGTTGTGGTTGCAAACGTTACTATTTTAACGTACTTTGTTATTCTTGATATTCCCAAGGACGATAGTATGTCTATTATTCTTGGAAGACCCTTTTTGAATACTGCAGGGGCTGTTATTGATTGCAACAAAGGCAATGTCACTTTTCATGTTAATGGTAATGAGCACACGGTACACTTCCCGAGGAAACAACCTCAAGTTCATTGTATCAATTCTATTGAAAAGTTCCATCGAATATTTTTGGAGGTTTTGAATTTCCTCTTCCTACTGTCAAGAAGAAATATGATATACTTATTATTGGGGATGTGCATATCCCCGTTGAGGTAACATAGTGTTATTCGAAATTTCTCCGATTCCATGTTAGTCGGAATGAGTTTGTTAACAAGACCTGATCAACCTTGTTAGTAGATTCCTTTTGATGAGCATGAGATGGATGAAACTAGAAGCACAACCCTCTGTACCCTATTTATACTTTCTGTTATTTAGTTGAAATAAAGTAAAAATAGTATTTTTTCTGTCAGTTTTCTGATTTATCTGTGCAATATAAAAATACCCCGAAAATAAAAGTCCTCCAAATGCCATGCCAATTTAATATGATTTTTTCTAGAATATTTGAGGATTTATGGTACTGAAAACACCATGGGGGGAGCTGCCACCTAGCCACGAGGGTGGAGGGCGCGCCCTACCCCCCCAAGGCGCGCCCCCTGCCTCGTGGGCCCACGGTGGCCCTCCTCCACTTATTCCTGCACCCATCCTCTTCTTCTTCCTCCCACAAACACGAATATCTGGTTCAAGCACGAGTTCTAGGTTACTTTGCCGCGATTTTCGATCTTCTTGCTCAAAGCACCTCTCACAAAACTTCTTGGGGAGATTGTCCCTTGGTATGTGACTCCTCCATTGGTCCAATTAGTTTTTGCTCTAGTGCTTTATTCATTGCAAATTTGTGCTGCATAGGTGACCATGTTCTTGAGCTTGCATGTCAAATTTATATGGTTCCAAGTAGTTCTAATGCTTGATATATCCTCTAGGCACTTGTAGGAGTAGTTGCTATCAATTTTGTTGAGCTTGGTTCACTTTTGTTTGAAGTTACTAAAAATTTCAGAATTTTTCAGAGGAAGAAATATGCTTAGGAAAATGTTCCAAGGTGGTTCTTCAAGGAAGCAAGGACCCAGGCTTGCAATACGTGATGCTGACGAGGAACCACCAAGAGACGCCCCAGTGCGGCCTTGTGAGTGGCCTTCAGAAAATTTTATGGATCAAGCAGGAATCAAAGAAGAATTTAAAGCATATTTGCGTAACGCTGATCTTGTGAGCTTTGAGGCCGACAAATGCCCCCAGTACCATCAACTCACAAGCTCATTTGTGAGGAGGTTTGAATTTTCATCTTCACGTAATTCTCCAACAGTCATGTTTGATCTTTATGAAAAATCTTATACCATGGGCTTAGAGGATTTTACTTCTGCTTGCAAACTCCCACAATGGGGTAGTATTAATGATCCCCGTAAATCTGAATTTAGAAACTTTCTTGCTGGTAATAACCGTGGGGGAATCTAGAGATATAACACAAGCTACTATAAGGAGCATCCATTTTCCTGCTATACATTATTTCGCTCTCTTCATAGGCAGATGCATAAATGGTAAAGATGAAGCATGTCATATGTGTGTCCATGATCTTAGTATTCTTAGGAGTGCTGTGTTGGGAGACCAATCTTATAATTTGGGAGCCATTGTTGCACGTAGGTTGCATCATAATAGATTTAATGGAGATTTCTTTGGAGGAATTTATGCAACCCGCTTAGCTGATTTTCTTGATGTGGACATTCGTGAGGATGATATGGAGTTGCCTCCTACTTATTTAGACTTTAATTCTATGGTCCACCACCAGTTTGTCGAGAGGAATGAATCACCTCTCCAGTATCGACTAATCTTTGATAAACGACGTGTTGTCCGTATTACTCTCCCTGCTCCTGCCTTCTTTGATTATCAGGCAAAAGGAAGATATGTTATTACCAGAGAGGAGGCAGATGAGTATGAGAGGAGAGCGGAGGCAGCTCGACGCCACGCTGCAGCTCAGGAGGCGATAGCCGCTGCATCTCAGTACGACCCCGGCTACACCTACGGATATCCGCTAGGCCATCCCTGGCAATGAACCAACTTAGGCCAAAAGCCTAAGCTTGGGGGAGTACGTATTTCCCACCGACATTACATTTATGTTCACACACACTCATTACTGGATGTCGGTGCTCATACTCTTTCACTGTAATATCCCTGCTAGTTTATTTTCTTTTTCCTGCTTTCTTCTTGTGTGTTTGTTAAACTTTAAGAAAAACAAAAAAAAATAGTGTAGCTTCTAGTTAGTTTACTTTTCCTTTTGTAGTAGTAATAACTAAAAAGAAAACCCAAAAATATTTCCCGTTCTTCTTTTGCTTGTTGGGAGCTTTCCCGTGTAAATAGTTTTATTTCTTTTCTTTTCATTGGGGGTCGATAGGAGAAGACCATGATTAAATTGTTGAAGTGGCTCTTATATGCATTATTGTTGATTTAACCAAGAGCCCATATTGCCTTGTCTTCTCCTGCTTATTGAATGCTCACAGATTCCAGCTTAGTCCAATGCACGTACACTCTTATTATTATTCACATCATTTGGTCGTGCAAGTGAAAGGCAATAATGACGATATATGATGAATTGATTGGGATAAGCAAAGCTGGTATGAACTCGACCTCTCTTGTTTTTGTAAATATGATGAGTTCATCATTCTTGATTCATCTTGTTATGAATAAACATGTTTGCAATGACAATTAGAGATCATAGTTACTTATGCCATGCTTGATTAAGTATGAGTTATAATGGTTTACCTTGCGTGCCAACATGCTATTAAAATGGTTGTGATGTGGTATAGTGGGGTGGTATCCTCCTTTGAATGATTTAAGTGACTTGACTTGGCACATGTTCACACATGTAGTTGAAACAAATCAACATAGCCTTCACGATATTTATGTTCATGGTGGATTATATCCTACTCATGCTTGCATCCAATGTTTATTAAATTTAATGCATGTTCATGGCTATTGTCGCTCTCTGGTTGGTTGCTTCCCAGTCTTTTGCTAGCCTTCACTTGTACTAAGCGGAAATACTGCTTGTGCATCCAATCCCTTAAAACCCCAAAGTTATTCCATATGAGTCCACTATACCTTCCTATATGCGGTATATACCTGCCGTTCCAAGTAAATTTGTATGTGCCAAACTCTAAACCTTCAAATAAACATTCTGTTTTGTATGCTCAAATAGCTCATGTATCAACTAGGGCTGCCCTTATCTTCCATGTTAGGCGGGTTATTCTCAAGAGGAGTGGACTCGCTCCTCACTCACGAAAATGGCTGGTCACCGGGATGCCCAGTCCATGCTTTATGCAAACTAAATCAAAATTAATTGCAAACAAAACTCCCCCTGGGACTGTTGCTAGTTCGAGACACTCGTTGTTTCGAGCAAGTCATGGATTGATACTTGTTGGTGGAGGGGGAGTATAAACTTTACCATTCTGTTTGGGAACCGCCTATAATGTGTGTAGCATGGAAGATATCACCATCTCTTAGTTGTTATGTTGACAATGAAAGTATGCCGCTCAAAATATTATTTATCTCTATTTCAAAACCGAGCTCTGGCACCTCTACAAATCCCTGCTTCCCTCTGCGAAGGGCCTATCTATTTACTTTCATGTTGAGTCATCACCCTCTTATTAAAAGCACTAGCTGGAGAGCGCAGTTGTCATTTGCATCCATTACTATTAATTTATATTGAGTATGACTATGATTGGATCTTTTTTTACCATGAATTACAATGTCTAGTCAGTCCTTGATCTTTAAAGGTGCTCTGCATTTATGTTTTGCGGTCTCAGAAAGGGCTAGCGAGATACCATCTTGTTATATCATATTATAATTGTTTTGAGAAAGTGTTGTCATCTGAGATTTATTATTATGACTCGCTAGTTGATTATGCCATTGATATGAGTAAATATGAGACCTGAGAATTATTGCAAATGTGGTTAGTTATAATCTTTGCTGAAAACCTGAATGCTGGCTTTACATATTTACAACAACAAGAGCAAACAGAGTTTGTAAAAGTTTTTCTTTTTCTCTTTCAGTTTATCAACTGAATTGCTTGAGGACAAGCAAAGGTTTAAGCTTGGGGGAGTTGATACGTCTCTGTCTTATCTACTTTTCCAAACACTTTTGCCCTTGTCTTGGACTCTAACTTGCATGATTTGAATGGAACTAAGCCGGACTGATGCTGTTTTCAGCAGAATTGCCATGATGTTGTTTTATGTGCAGAAAACAAAAGTTCTCGGAATGACCTGAAACTCCACGGAACATCTAGTTAAAAATATTAAAAAAATCCTTGCGAAAGATGAAGACCCACTACTAGAAAAACCGCTACTAATGGCGCACCTAATTTGGCCATTAATGGCGCATCACTGGTGCGCCATTACTAGCACGCCATTAGTAACTTTTACTAATGGCGCACCACTGGTGCGCCATTAGTATAGGCTACTGATGCGCCATTAGTATGCCTCCCGGGGCCATGTATACCAGGTGCTTTGGCATACTAATGGCGCACACCACGAGATCGCCATTAGTAACCATGGCATACTAATGGCGCCCGACCAGTGATGCGCCATTAGTATGCTTTGTCATACTAATGGCGCATATCATGTGATGCGCCATTAGTATGAATATTAGGTTTTTTTATTATTTTCTATTTTTGCACAGGTTACAAAATGTATAATTTGACAAAATATAGACAGCACACATCAACAACAGATTCATCGAATACAATAGAAGATTAGTCTTTGAATACAATTCATCATATTAGTCTCCGAATACAATTCATCATATTAGTCTCCGAATTGAAAAGACCGAACAAAGATAGAACATTATATTACAAGTCTCGAGACGCGAGTAGCGAGTTTGTCTTCAAATTACAAGTCGATATCGATCATCTAAACTACCATCACATAGAAGAGAGCTGCGGTCATCACGATGAGCATCATCACGATGAAACTCGTCTTCATCCGGTTCCTCCAACGCTCCCTCCCCTCTCCCGCTAGATAGCGGGCGTATCTAGATTCGGCCTCGCCCTAGTGGTGCACCCTTTGTAACTGTTACCGCTGAATCGGTGAACCTGTCTCCGACACTCCTCCCGTCATCGAGACTCAGGAACCTTACCCTTGTACACGACATACGTCGGCATCGCTATGCACTAGCCAAATGAAACGTTAGTACCAATTCACAGACAATACATAAGCAATATATAAGTATGCAACAGAATGATCGGAAGAGAAAAGCAAGACATTAATAGCATCGATTACATCTAAGTTGAACGACTCTCGAAACCAAAGAGACATACTACAAGTTCATTAAAGTTTAATTACAACATGAGCCAATCGATGTTTCAGAAATAGACAACTCGACTCAAGGGATCGGAGGCGTGGATGAAGCCGCCGTCTATCGTGGGAGTCATGAAAGAACAGGCGTTGTCATCCTGCATTTGTAGCATTGTGTCGATGTCACCGATGGACGGTTGATTTCGAGGTAGAACTGCCCCAGGTACGGCGACATCTTGATGGATGATTTCCGCAAACTCCATTGGATGCGAAAGAATTCTTGTCGATGTCCGTGTCTGGATTGCCGACACGCCGCGCCCAATCTTGGAGTTTACTTGGTAGTAGAAGTTGATGATGGTCCCGCACGATCGCCGCATCGATGGATGGCGTAGTAGGCACCCTTCGACCGCTGTGAGGCTGCTTGACGCAGCGAGTAACATCGATTGTGGGAGAACACGTGCTTGCCGTATTCTGAATAGGCCTGGTGAAGGTGCCTCTAGATTTGGCGTGGCGGGAGAACATCATCAAGAACCTTCTTGACATTTGTGTAGTCTACGCTCGATTGACGGTCCGGTCGAAATACGTGGCCATGGAATATTTGGGGCTTAGGAGGATGAGCGTGCAACGTGTGTCACTGCAGAAAACACGAAATGTTAAAAGAAAACGATCGAAATGTAAGAATTCATATGTTACGGGCGGTTGAGGGAGGACTTACTCGGGAAAGTAAGGCACGAGGAAGTTATCCTTATCTTGGTTTGCCGAATGACGCCTTGAGGTAAGAACTCGCGACTTGCGGTCCCAGCGCTGCCCAAGATCTTGGCACGCATGTAGAAGGGGTCGACTATCACGATGTCCGGGTCTTGTCGCGAATGATCCGCATCTCCATACTCAGCGAAAATAGCTGAACGAAGGTGTAGTGCAGCGGATGAAGGTTTAACATAGCGTGGATGTCATCAAAACGCAGGACGATCGTGACGCCGATGGAGTTATCCACAAAGCCCTTGCCCTCCGCACCTTGGCGCGAAAACTGGGTATGCCACATCCTTCTCCACGAGACGCCGCTTCTCCAAAGAAAGAACACTGTCATGCAGACCCGTGATAGCACCGGTTGCAGCATTGAGCATATTTGTCGGTAGCATCGCCTACCCGCCACATGCACCCTCCTCGAGATATCCTGCGGTGAAGGTGGCCCGCCCCGAGCACGGATCGTACTCGTGCGGCTGGCTCGCACCCTTCTTAGTCTTTCTTTTGCGTGCCTTCTTCTTCTCCTGTAATGGGACCGAGTTTTGCTCACAGACCGCCTTCTTGAGTGTGTTGGCAGCTGGAGGCGTCTCATGAGAGCTGAACGCCAGACGGCGCCTGTTCCAACTTGGCTTCTCCGCGGTACGAGCTAGATCGCACACGTCTTTTGTTGGGTTTGGTTCTTGAGAAGGAGGCCCCATGAAGTCACCATCGTACCCATGATCGGCAAAGTACTGATCGACGTTGCCAAATGTATCATAGTCGTCGTCGTCATCGTTCTGATCCTGTGCCATATGCATGTTTGGATCCAGTGGCATAGGGATGTCCGCACCGTGGCGGCGGTCTTGCCATGGGGCCGACTTGGCGCCGCACGATTGTTGGCGGTGTTGTCTTTGGGGTGGTGTCCCCGCCCCAAACGAATCTGGCTCTTCGCCAAAGCAGGGCCAGCTCAAGCACGCGTTGAGGGTCATCACGTCATCATCGCGGCCCCGACGGGTCGATTCGAGGTAACAACTCGTTGCAGCTGGCAGCACCAACCAGTTGAACCCTAAACAAGTTGGGTGGCATCTGGGTACCGTGGAACAAGGGTTGCCGGTTGAACTATTTTGCCCTTGGCGACATCGACCAACTCGTTGTTCACGAAGTGGAGGAGAGTGCACGAACGTCGGCGCGCCTGCGAAAACATGTAGGGCGTCGGGGATGCCCGATCAAAGGCAAGGAGATGAAGTCCTCGGCGAGAGAGGCTTAATTAGTTACCGTGATGATGGCGTCGAGCTCGGCTAATGTAGAGGCACCGCCAACGGCGGTGTGCAGATTGACGGAGGGGCCGCTTGCTGCAGAGGTGCCGGCGGCGTACCCGGTGCATTAAGCTCCGTGCCGGCGTCGGAGACACCAATGCCGCCTCCGCCGGAGGCACCAATGGCCCCGCCATCGCATTATGCGAGTTGCTAGCCGTGAAGCTAGGAATCGGGGGTGGCCCCTGTTGGCCGCCCGCAATCCACGCACTCAACCCCGAGATCAAGGTAGGCACAATGGCGGTGATCATCGCTCCGAGTCGTTGTTCCACTTGCTCTTGGACAATCTCCGGAATCCGCGCCACTGTGCCTTGAGTTCTTGAACCTCTCGCGCTGGCTTTCCGAGCTGGTCTTTTCTCCTTCCACACACCAGCGGTATAGTATGACCCCATTTTGTCGACAAGCCTTTGCGGCCACACGACCAGTGACGTCGGCCATCGAGCTTATCCTTGTTCTTCATTACATTCAACCCCTATTTAGAGTGGTGTCCCAAGGGTTGCTCGAGTCGACCCAGCGCTCTGCTTTGCTCGCTGCGGAAGGAATGTGAACCATTTAGAAATTTGGCTTCATTAATTAGAATGCAACCATATGGAGCTAATTACGCGGGGGTGTATTCCTTACCAGAACAAGCTCAAGCGACCTGGTCTTCGGATCCATGGTAAGCTCCTTTGTTTTCGGGTCCTTCTTGTACCGGGCCCTGACAAAGTTCCAGGTCTGCTTGTCACCGTATTTATCAAATGTTGGGTTACATAGTAATTTCAAAAAATTTCCTACGCACACGCAAGACCATGGTGATGGCATAGCAACGAGAGGGGAGAGTATCCGTCCACGTACCCTCGTAGACCGAAAGCGGAAGCGTTATAACAACGCGGTTGATGTAGTCGTATGTCTTCACGATCCGACCGATCCAAGCACCGAACGACGGCACCTCCGAGTTCTGCACACGCTCAGCTCGATGACGATCCCGGACCGATCCAACAAAGTGTCGGGATGAGTTCACGTCGACGACGGCGTGGTGGCGATGATGATGCTCCACCGACGCAGGGCTTCGCCTAAGCTCCATGACGATATGACTTCTCCGGCGCAGGGCTTTGCCTAAGCTCATGACGATATGACTTCTCCGCGAGGGCTTTGCCTAAGCTCCATGACGATATGACCGAAGTGGAATATGGTGGAGGGGGCACCGCACACGGCTAAGGAAAGATCCGTAGATCAACTTGTGTGTCATGGGGTGCCCCCGCCCCAGATATAAAGGAGCTAAGAAGTGCGGCCAGCCCTAGGGGGCGGCCTGGAGGAGTCCTACTCCCAGGAGTAGGACTCCCCCTCTCCTAGTTGGATTAGGATTGGAGGGGGGAAGAGGGAAGCGCGCCCCCCTCTCCTGTCCTATTCGGACTAGAGGGAGGGGGGCGCGGCCTGCCTGGCCGGCCCTACCTCTTCTCTCTTATGGCCCATCAAGGCCCATAGACCTCCCGGGGTTCCGTAACCCCGGTGTTCCGATAACTTCTGCTTTCATCCGGAACCTTTCCAAGTCCAAACATAGGCTTCAATATATCAATCTTTATGTCTCGACCATTTCGAGACTCCTCGTCATGTCCGTGATCACATCCGGACTCGAACAACCTTGGTACATCAATACTTATAAACTCATAATGAACTGTCATCGAAGCGTTAGCGTGCGGACCCTACGGGTTCGAGAACTATGTAGACATGACCTAGAACCATTCTCGGTCAATAACCAATAGCGGAACCTGGATGCCCATATTGGTTCCTACATATTCTACGAAGATCTTTATCGGTCAAACCGCATAACGATATCGTTGTTCCTTTTGTCATCGGTATGTTACTTACCCGAGATTCGATCGTCGGTATCCAATACCTAGTTCAATCTCGTTCTTGGTAAGTCTCTTTACTCGTTCCGTAATACATCATCTTACAACTAACTCATTAGTTGTAATGCTTGCAAGGCTTATGTGATGTGTATCACCGAGAAGGCCGAGAGATACCTCTCGACAATCGAGTGACAAAACCTAATCTCGAAATCGCCAACCCAACAAGTACCTTTGGAGACACCTGTAGTACTCCTTTATAATCACCCGATTACGTTGTGACGCTTGGTAGTACCCAAAGTGTTCCTCCGTAAACGGAGTTGCATAATCTCATAGTTACAGGAACATGTATAGGTCATGAAGAAAGCAATAGCAATATACTAAACGATCAAGTGCTAAGCTAACGGAATGGCCCAAACGACAGTGCCACAAATAAGTATAGTTTCTTCATGCGTTTTACACCGATATGACCCAAACGGCAGTGCCACAAATAAGTTGCATTATCATTATCAACTCTGCATCTTTTGGTTTCAACACTATGAATATGTGTACTACTATCGAGATTCAATAAAAATAGACCACTCTTCAAGGGTGCATGACCATAAAAGATATTATTCATATAAATAGAACAACCATTATTCTCTGTCTTAAATGAATAACCGTCTCGCATCAAACAAGATCCAGATATAATGTTCATGCTTAACGCTGGCACCAAATAACAATTATTTAGGTCTAAAACTAATCCCGATGGTAGATGTAGAGGTAGCGTGCCGACCGCGATCACATCGACTTTGGAACCATTTCCACAGCGCATCGTCACCTCGTCCTTAGCCAATCTTCGGCAATCCGTAGTTCTGCTTTGAGTTGCAAATATTAGCAAGAACCAGTATCAAATACCTGTGTACTCTGCGAGTATTAGTAAGGTACACATCAATAACATGTATATCACATATACCTTTGATCACCTTGCCATCCTTCTTATCCGCCAAATACTTGGGGCAGTTCCGCTTCCGATTGTCGATCGCTTGCGGTAAAAACACTCGATTTCAGGCTTAGGTCCAGACTTGGGTTTCTTCTCTTGATCAGCAACTTTCTTGCTGTTCTTTTTGAAGTTTCCTTCTTCTTTCCTTTGCCCTTTTCTTGAAACTAGTGGTCTTGTTGACCATCAACACTTGATGCTCTTTCTTGATTTCTACCTCCATGACTTTTAGCATTTGAAGAGCTCAGAATTGTTTTAGTCATCCCTTGCATATTATAGTTCATCACGAAGCTCTTGTAGCTTGGTGGCGTGATTGGAGAATTCGTCAATGACACTATCATCCGGAAGAGTAACTCCCAGTTGAATCAAGTGATTATTATACCTGACATTTTGAGTATATGTTCACCGACGTAACTATTCTCCTCCATCTTGCAGCTATAGAACTTATTGGAGACTTCATATCTCTCAATCCGGGCATTTGCTTGAAATATTAACTTCAACTCTGGAACATCTCATATGCTCCATGACGTTCAAAACGTCGTTGAAGACCCGGTTCTAAGCCGTAAAGCATGGCACACTCGAACTATCGAGTAGTCATCAGATTTGCTCGCAGACGTTCACAACCGGCGTTGCTCTCGCAGCAGGTTCGGCACCCAGCGGTGCTTCGGGGCGTAATTCTTACGTGCAACAATGAGGATAATCCTCGTTACGGACCCAGTCCGTGTAATTGCTACCATCATCTTTCAACTTTGCTTTCTCAAGGAACGCATTAAAATTCAACGGAACAACAAGACGAGCCATCTATCTACAATAAACATAGACAAGCAAAATACTATCGGTACTAAGTTCATGATAAATTTAAGTTTAATTAATCATATTAAAACCTCCCACTTAAGCAGACATCTCTCTAGTCATCTAAGTGATTACGTGATCCAAATTAACTAAACCATGTCCGATCATCACGTGAGATGGAGTAGTTTCAATGGTGAACATCACTATGTTGATCATATCTACTATATGATTCATGCTCGACCTTTCGGTCTCCGTGTTCCGAGGCCATATCTGTTATATGCTAGGCTCGTCAAGTTTAACTGAGTATTCGGCGTGCGCAACTGTTTTGCACCCGTTGTATTTGAACGTAGAGCCTATCACACCCGATCATCACGTGGTGTCTCAAAGACGAAGAACTTTCATAACGGTGCATACTCAGGAGAACACTTCTTGATAATTTTAGTGAGAGATCATCTTATAATGCTACCGTCAATCAAAGCAAGATAAGATGCATAAAGGATAAACATCACATGCAATCAATATAAGTGATATGATATGGTCATCATCATCTTGTGCTTGTGATCTCCATCGCCAAGCACCGTCATGATCACCATCGTCACCGGGCGCGACACCTTGATCTCCATCGTAGCATCGTTGTCGTCTCGCCAACTATTGCTTCTCGACTATCGCTACTGCTTAGTGATAAAGTAAAGCAATTACATGGCTTTGCATTTCATACAATAAAGCGACAACCATATGGCTCTCGACGGTTGCCGATAACTCGGTTACAAAACATGATCATCTCATACAATAAAATATAGCATCACGTCTTGACCACATCACATCACAACATGCCCTGCAAAAACAAGTTAGACGTCCTCTACTTTGTTGTTGCAAGTTTTACGTGGCTGCTACGGGCTGAGCAAGAACCGTTCTTACCTCGCATCAAAACCACAACGATAGTTTGTCAAGTTGGTGCTGTTTTAACCTTCGCAAGGACCGGGCGTAGCCACACTCGGTTCAACTAAAGTGAGAGAGCAGACACCGCCGGTCACCTTTAAGCAACTAGTGCTCGCGGCGGTGAAACCAGTCTCGCGTAAGCGTCTGGCGTAATGTCGGTCCGGGCGCTTCATCTCACAATACCGCCAACCAAAGTATGACATGCTGGTAAGCGGTATGACTTGTATCGCCCACAACTCACTTGTGTTCTACTCGTGCATATGACATCAACGCATAAAACCAGGCTCGGATGCCTTTGTTGGGTTACGTAGTAATTTCAAAAATTTTCCTACGCACACGCAAGACCATGGTGATGGCATAGCAACGAGGGGAGAGTATCCGTCCACGCCCTCGTGAGACCGAAAGTGGAAGCGTTATAACAACGCGGTTGATGTAGTCGACGTCTTCACGATCCGACCGATCCAAGCACCGAACGACGGCACCTCCGAGTTCGCACACGTTCAGCTCGATGGCGATCCCGGACCGATCCAGCAAAGTGTCGGGATGAGTTCCGTCGACGACGGCGTGGTGACGATGATGATGATCCACCGACGCAGGGCTTCGCTAAGCTCCGCGACGATATGACTTCTCCGGCGCAGGGCTTTGCCTAAGCTCATGACGATATGACTTCTCCGGCGCAGGCTTTGCCTAAGCTCGCGACGATATGACCGAAGTGGAATATGGTGGAGGGGGGCACCGACACGGCTAAGGAAAGATCCGTAGATCAACTTGTGTGTCATGGGTGCCCCCGCCCAGATATAAAGGAGCCAAGGGGTGCGGCCAGCCCTAGGGGAGGCGCTGGAGGAGTCCTACTCCCACCGAGTAGGACTCCCCCTCTCCTAGTTGGATTAGGATTGGAGGAGGGGAAGAGGGAAGGGCGCGCCCCTCCCTGTCCTATTCGGACTAGAGGGGGAGGGGGCGCGCCTGCCTGGCCGGCCCTACCTCTTCTCTCTTATGGCCCATCAAGGCCCATAGACCTCCCGGGGTTCAGTAACCCCGGTGTTCCGATAACTTCTGTTTTCATCGGAACCTTTCCAAGTCCAAACATAGGCTTCCAATATATCAATCTTTATGTCTCGACCATTTCGAGACTCCTCGTCATGTCCGTGATCACATCCGGGACTCGAACAACCTTCGTACATCAATACTTATAAACTCATAATGAACTGTCATCGAAGCGTTAAGCGTGCGGACCCTACGGGTTCGAGAACTATGTAGACATGACCTAGAACCATTATCGGTCAATAACCAATAGCGGAACCTGGATGCCCATATTGGTTCCTACATATTCTACGAAGATCTTTATCGGTCAAACCGCATAACGATATCGTTGTTCCTTTTGTCATCGGTATGTTACTTACCCGAGATTCGATCGTCGGTATCCAATACCTAGTTCAATCTCGTTCTTTGGTAAGTCTCTTTACTCGTTCCGTAATACATCATCTTACAACTAACTCATTAGTTGTAATGCTTGCAAGGCTTATGTGATGTGTATCACCGAGAAGGCCCAGAGATACCTCTCCGACAATCAAGTGACAAAACCTAATCTCAAATACGCCAACCCAACAAGTACCTTTGGAGACACCTGTAGTACTCCTTTATAATCACCCGATTACGTTGTGACGTTTGGTAGTACCAAAGTGTTCCTCCGTAAACGGAGTTGCATAATCTCATAGTTACAGGAACATGTATAGGTCATGAAGAAAGCAATAGCAATATACTAAACGATCAAGTGCTAAGCTAACGGAATGGGTCATGTCAATCACATCATTCTCCTAATGATGTGATCTCATTAATCAAATGACAACACATGTCTATGGTTAGGAAACATAACCATCTTCGATTAATGTGCTAGTCTAGTAGAGGCATACTAGTGACTATCTGTTTGTCTATGTATTCACACATGTATTATGTTTCCGGTTAATACAATTCTAGCATGAATAATAAACATTTATCATGATATAAGGAAATAAATAATAACTTTATTATTGCCTCTAGGGCATATTTCCTTCATCAAAGAGGGGCGGTAGGCCTTGCTCGGCACGGTCCGCCTCCTCCTTGTCCCATATAGGCTCCGCCACTCTGTAACCGCCGGGACCGAGTGTGTGTTCCCCTATGTTCAGCTCCCGCATTTGTTTCCCCCACTCACTTGATTGGGAGTTTGCGGTGCTCGAGCAATTGATCTTGAAGTCGTTGTAGTCATCTTCGGTGATCGAAGGATTTTTCTCCTTGATCTTCTCATAACTCTCACCTTTCTCGATCATTCTCTTCACATTGCTTTTCCAAGTAGACAGGGCCTTGCTCATCTTCGTGAGGGCAGCATTGTTCACTTTATTCCCTTTGAGGCTTGTGTTTTCGAAAGCAGCGGGGAACTTGTATCGTTCGTGCAGCTTCGTGAAGAGGAGGTTGCGCAAATTCCCTCGGCCAGGATGCCTCAGGTTCTCGGTGTTGATCGAGACGGTGCTCCGGAGAATGCACCCGAGCTGAAGCGAGTACCCCTTGACTATTCGTTCGGGCACCGTTGGATTCCCGTCGGAGTCCACTTCAGTAACTTCCTCCTTGAGGGTGCGGAGCACGGTCGGGCGCCGGTCCTTCCGTTGCCTCTTTCGTTGGCTGCCATCGTAAATGCGCCGCCATCATCGATGGTGGCATCCTCGGCGGCACCATCGGTGGTGGCATCGGTGTAGTCATCCTCGGCGGCACCATCGGTGGTCTCGGGATCGGTGGGAAGGCGGCGGCCTCATACAAGTGAGGTTGTTCCTCCATCTCTGGGACAGCTCGAGAATGCCTTGCCCGCCCAACCCCGGCCTCATCGTTGTGGGCCATGTTTCTCTCTAAATAGAAACAAAGCTTGGTCAAAAGTTGGTTATTGTCAACGAACAAGATCATGGTCTCATCATTTAGGGTTTGTCGACACGAGGCATCCTAAAATCTAAGCTTTTATCATTGAGGGTTTTTCGACGCCGAGGCACCCTAAAAGCCTAAGCTTTCATCATTTCGGTTTTTATCGACACCGAGGCACCCTAAAAGCCATGCATTAGTCACAAATACGCCGGGCACTTGATCCTACTTAATTAACTACTACGATACCCGGCCCATGCATTAGTCACAAGTACCCCATATGTCCTATTTTTAGCAAAGTCATGCTAAAATTCACGGAAAATTTCAGCATGACCTTTGCTGAAAATAGGACATATGGAGTACCAATTTGCCGGAACGGAAGTTAATCGACATTCCGCAAACTCAAGGGCCTCTCGGGTACCTGCAAAATCATCACGACACGATGGTCGGAGACAAAACCCAACAAACTAGCAAAATCATCACAAATTGTTTTCTCGTTAAAGATGATCATCATCTTTACAAGTCTTTCTCAATGTGATCACAAGTAATTCAGAGGCATCACAAGTAATTCAGAGCATCACAAGGCATTAGTAGTTCATTACATGAACAAGTTTTACAAAGCACATCAATATGTATTGTATTTCATTGTGGAGTTATATACGGTATGTTACAACAAAGAAACGAGCTTAATCCATGCCTCGACTTATCAACAGTCATTACTTGCCAAATATGGAAGAAGGAACAATTTACTTGTGACATAGTTACAAATGATGATAGAATAAAGCAACACCCTACACTAGCCTAAAAACAAGTGAAGTTTCACCCATATAAGAACAAGTGAATTCTAGTCCCATTGACACTCCCCGGTTTTCTACAAACACCAAGTACTAGGGCACACAAAAGTTCTGAAATTTGTGTGCCTAACTGAATTAACTGAATTTTCAAGAAACGAATAAACTAAATTTTCAAAACTGCAAGAAGCCAATTAAAAAAATCCTCTCATCTCATATGAGGATTGTTAATCCTAAGACTAATAGTTTGTTGTGCAAGACAGCTACAAGTGATGCCAGGTCCATTTGTCCCTCCCCAACTAGATACTAGAGTAGCACTATTGATGCCCTGTTCTTGCTGAACTTTATGACAAGTATATACAACAGTTTCAGTGAGTGCATTTATCACTTGTTGGAGTATGCTACAGCTTCTACAAATCACAAACTCCTTTAGTTTACATCTCAGTTTTAGCAAACACTACAGTTTCAGTGAAGGAGTCATAACTGAATAACAGGCACTATAGTTTCTCTACAGTATTGGAACACTGAACATTTTCAGTTAACTGTAGCAAGAAAAACTGTTTCATCCAAGGACTGAACAAATCGACATGGCACCTACTATTTCTGCTCGAGCCAACAGGTTATCTACCACCAGAACTGATCCACATCAAGTCCCCTCTACTAGCTCGACTGGTCAGCAGCCGGTTCTCACACCAGGAGGTCCTGGGTTCGACTCCCAGGCTCCACAATTTTTTTTAGCATTTAAAAAGTTGTTTGATACTTATTTGTGTTTAAATATGTTCAAACTTGTTTAAATCATAACAGTAATATTTTTTTTATAAGACAGTAATAATTTTTTTAAAATATCATCAAACAGTAATGCCGGTGGAGCGGGGGAGGTCTTGTGGGTGCGGGGGGTCGGGTGGTGGCGGTTGAGTAGGGGAATCGAGGTGCGGGGGTCGGCGGCGGTGGACTGGGGTGCTCGGCGGTGAGGGGACCGGATCTGGCGAGGTGGGATAGCGATCGAGATGGAGGGGGATCGAGATCGAGTGTCCATGAAATTTAAAATATTCATGATAGTTCAAAAGTACCCATGAAATACAATTGAGAAATGAAGGCTACGATTTAAATACAATCGATCTTAGCTAGCTATCTGTTCACAATCTTCTTGCCCTTCTTTTCGCAAATGGAGTTCTTCGTGGAACGGACGTCCTTTAGGTAGGGTGGTCCTGCTTCTTCTTGTGGTGTATGCTGCTACTTCATCATCGTCATCATGTTCGATCCTCGGTCGCCGTACTTGTCAAGTCTTGCTCATTGGCTACTCCATCCATTCCGATGATCTTCCTTTTGCCTCTCCTCACGACAACACGATTGGGCTTTGGCGGGTCGGTAATGAAGAAGCATTGGTCCACTTGGGAAGCCAGTACCCATGGCTCATTTTTGCGGTGACGTTTGCCGCGGTCTTGGATTTGGCCGGGTATAACCATGGTGGTGAAATACGGTCTTCTTTATGGCGTTCTTGGCCCATCGACACGGAACATCGGGACCTTCTCTCAGTAGCTCAGCTCCCAGATCTCCTCGATCCTTCCGTAGTATCTGTCCTTGTCGTTACGGTGTAGGATTCCATCGTTACCCGGAGTTCGATAACCATCGCTCTTCATGTCCTTGGCCTCGGTGTAGAATGTGTAGCCGTTGATATCGCGCCTCATAGGTCATCAGGTTGTGCTCGGCGCTACGTGACAAAGGCGAATATGAGTTGTTCTTCCACGGAAGAATCCTCATGTAAAGGGTACGACGAAGCTTCGCTTGAACCAACGCGTGAAACATGAGTTGTGCTCTTTGAGTATATCTCCGTCCGTCTTCTCGTTGGCCTCGGTCATTGTCGTCTTCTTAATAAAGGTTTTGTGCTCTACCACCCAAGGATCGACCAAGTCTATGTGTTGTAGCGCCACTAGGTTTGCTCTTTCAAAGTCGGCGAGTCGACCCTCGAAGTCGACATGCATTTCGCGGCGACCCTCACGGTGACCCCATCCAGCGAGCCTGCCGAGGTGCTGTTGACGTCGCAGACCAACGGGGTTCTCGATGCCTAGATAATTCGATGCGATGAGGAGATGCACTCTTGATCGAAAGCCCCGGCTATGCTTCCCTCTGGGCGTGACATGTTGCGAACGTATCCTTTGATGACACCATTCATCCTTTCGAACGGCAACATCTTTGTGCAGGAACGTCGGCCCGAGTTGGATGATATCCTCCACTATATGGACCAGCAGATGCACCATAACGTCGAAGAATGCGGGCGGAAGTATATCTCAAGCTCGCATAGTATCACCACGATCTCTTCTGTAGCCTTCGAGTTGCCTCACGCCAATCGACTTCCGAGAGATGGCGTCGAAGAAGTTGCATAGGCCAAATAACGTTTCACGGACGTGCGCGTCCATGATCCCTGGATTGCAGCTGGAAGTATCTGCGTCATCAAGACGTGACGGTCATGAGACTTCATCCCGCTGAACTTCGCTCGCTGGGTCTAGGTATCTGCTTATCTTCCCAGCGTAACCGTAAGGAAGTTTTACTCCTAGGAGGCAGGTGAAAACTGCTCGATCTCCTCGACTTAGAGTGAAGCACGCTGGAGGGTAGTCATTTCCGGTCTTCTTGGCCTTTTGCCTTTGCGACGACTTTACGTGTCGTGCTTCGCCTCATCATCATCATCATCATCATCATCATCATCATCATCATTAGCGTGAAGCTCCTTCCCGATGCCCATTGATTTCAAGTCTGCCCTTGCTTTCGCCCATCTTTGGTCCTCTCGGCATGTTGAGCAGGGTACCAAGCAGACTCGCACACGTTCTTCGTGATATGCATGACATCAAGGCTGTGAGGCACACGGTGGATCTTCGAAGACGGCAAGTCCCGTAAAACAGACCTCGTTTTCCATACCTTCAGCAGCGGCTCTGGCGCTTTCGCTTCTTTCCGGCTCTGGCGCCTTTTGCTTCTTTCGGCGGTGGGCAGTCTTTCCAATTTTCAACAGCTTGTCTATTTCCTCGCCGCTCCTCGACACAGGCGTTTTGGGTTCGGTTTCACCATCGAACAGATCCTTGCGTTTCCTCCACGGGTCATCGTCGCGAAGCCACCTTCGATGTCCCATGAACACGGTTTTCAAGACCGGGATCTCTATCTAGCTGGCGATCGTTGTGTCATCCATGCACCTTACGCATCCAGAAAATCCGTGGACTACCTGCCCCGCGAGATATCCGTAATCGAGATAGTCGTGCACCGTCGTGAGCAGTGCGGCTCTCATAGGGAAATATTCTTTCTGCGGAGTCCCACGTATTGGCTGGCGTTTTCCACAGTGTGTCAAGCTCCTCTTTCAAAGCAGCCCGGATCTGATTGATGTCGTTCCTGGTTGTTTGGCCCTTCAATTAGCATACTCATGTGAATGTACTTCCTCTTCATGCACAACCAGGGGGAAGGTTGTACATCCACACAAACACAAGCCAGGTGCTATGTGTGCTTCTCACGGCTGCCAAACGGATTGACTCCATCGGTGCTCGCGCCCAGCACGATGTTCCTTGGATCGTTCCCAAATTTCGAGTCTTCGAAGTTCAACGCTTGCCACCGGCTCGCATCCTTAGGGTGACTCAGCATCTTGTCTTTTTTATCTATCTCCGGATCATTTGCGTCATCTTCTCGCTTCTTCTCCTCCCTATCCGCGTGCCAACGCAGGAGCTTTGCTACCTTAGGGTCCGTGAAATAGCGCTGCAGACGAGGAGTGATCGGAAAGTACCACACCACTTTTGAGGAGCTTTCTTCCTCTTCTTGTATCGAGTGACGCCAAGACACGGACATATGGTAGACTCAGCGTGCTCGTCCCAATAAATGATGCAATTGTTCATGCACACATGGTATTTCACGGCGGTAAATCGAGAGGACACACGATTTTCTTCGCCTCCTCAAACTGGTCGGGCACTTGTTCCCCTTGGGAAGACGTTCGTGCGAATGACATGTTCTCGTCGAAGCATGCGTCGGTCATTTTGTGTTTCACCTTCATCTCGAGCCATGAGCGTTACTTTCAGGCGGGTATCCTCGGGCCTGCATCCTTCATACAATGGAGTAACCGCGTCTAACTCAAGTTGATCCATCTTGGCTTTCTCTCGGGCGGCAGCTCTGGCGTTATCCATCTGCTTGAGAAGCAGCTCTTGAATATGAGGGTCCTGCACCCAGCCCATCGATGGTCCAGCGTCGTCTGCTCCGCCGGCATCATCATCTTCATGATCATGCCCGTCGCCTGCTCCGGCATCTTCCTCATCATCATGTCCTGCATCTTCTACATGATGACTGTACAACATCACCGTCGTGATCATCTCACGGGATTCTTCGTCTTCTCGCCCGCCCGAGCCGCGGTGGTTGTCTTGCTGCCCTTCCTCATTTCTTGCCCGGCCCCATGGGCGACTTCGTAGTCATCTTCATCACCTTGCCACCGATAGCCATCCATGAAACCACGCAAGAGCAGGTGGTCCCGCACCTGCCCGAATCCGGGTCATAATAAGGCTCTTCACTTGCATCTTCGACACGGACATCTTATCTCCGTCTCGTTCTTTTGAAGCATCTCGGCCTTCGCAGACCTCAAAAACCTATTCACGATGCCTTCGGTCATCGTGCGGACCATGGTCGCCTGCGGGGTAGAGCAAAACGATATTTTAGAACCAAACAAAAATTTGGCATGACTTTCCCTAAAAATAGGACCAAAAGAATGCTTAATGCCAAAATTCTCGCCAAACGGAAATGAATCAACATTCCGCAAAATATTGGCAACTATCGCATTTCAAATACGGTACACCTCCAAACACAAACACATATGCAACACCACAAACATATGCAACACCACGAACATACATAGATCTAGCTAGGCCATAAAAAGTGCATGTGCACATTGTTGTAGGGAGAACAACATAAATATAGCTTCCCCCCTTACTTACCTATTAAAACAAGGTAATTTAACCACTTAATTTGAATGAATCTATGGTGGAAATGAGGTGAAAAGAGGAGGCACCGAGACAAGGAGGAGGTGGAGAGAATGAAGTGGGGAGAAAGTGAGTGTGGGTAGGAGAGGCTGTCCAAAATATCTAGTTGCTGCCCACTTACTAATGGCGCACTAGCAACAAATGCGCCATTAGTAATCCAGGTTACTAATGGCGCACCTTCAGCGGTGCGCCATTAGTAGTTTTGCAAAAAAAAATACTAATGGCGCACCCTTGGCGCGAGGCGCCATTAGTAGTTACAACTACTAATGGCGCACTTCATCCGGATGCGCCATTAGTATGTTTGGACAGCGCACTAGTTCAAAAAAATAATTTTCTATACTAATGGCGCACCTTTGCTGGTGCGCCATTAGTAGTTACAACTACTAATGGCGACTTAAGAAGGATGCGCCATTAGTATGTTTGGACAAGCGCACTAGTTCAAATTTTTTGATACTAATGGCGCACCCTTTGCATGGTGCGCCATTAGTAGTTTCAACTCTAATGGCGCATCGAATGTGGTGCGCCATTAGTATATACTAATGGCGCACCAACTTTCTGGTGCGCCATTAGTGTGAATCCCATCTATAGCCCTTTTTCTAGTAATGACCAGGGGGCCCACACCCTGTCCACGAGGGTGGGGGCGCGCCCCCTACCTCGTGGGCCCCCTGGAGCTCCTCCGACGCCAACTCCAACTCTATATATTTGCTTTCGGGGAGAAAAAAAATAAAGGAGAAGAAATCATCGCGTTTTACGATACGGAGCCGCCGCCAAGCCCTAAAACCTCTTGGGAGGGCTTATCTGGAGTCCATTCGAGGCTCCGGAGAGGGGGATTCGTTGTTGTCGTCATCATCAACCATCCCCCATCACCAATTTCATGATGCTCACCGCCGTGCGTGAGTAATTCCATCGTAGGCTTGATGTACGGTGATGGGTTGGATGAGATTTACCATGTAATCAAGTTAGTTTTGTTAGGGTTTGATCCCTAGTATCCACTATGTTCTGAGATTGATGTTGCTATGACTTTGTTATGCTTAATGCTTGTCACTAGGGCCCGAGTGCCATGATTTCAGATCTGAACCTATTATGTTTTCATGAATATATGTGAGTTCTTGATCCTATCTTGCAAGTCTATAGTCACCTAGTATGTGTTATGATCCGGCAACCCCGAAGTGACAATAATCGGGACCACTCCCGGTGATGACCGTAGTTTGAGGAGTTCATGTATTCACTATGTGCTAATGCTTTGTTCCGGTTCTCTATTAAAAGGAGGCCTTAATATCCCTTGGTTTCCATTAGGACCCCGCTGCCACGGGAGGGTAGGACAAAAGATGTCATGCAAGTTCTTTTGCATAAACACGTATGACTATATTTGGAATACATGCCTACATTATATTGATGAATTGAAGATAGTTCTATGTCACCCTATGTTATGACGGTTACATGATGAACTGCATCCGGCGTAATTATCCATCACCGATCCAATGCCTATGAGCTTTCCATATACTAGTTTACGCTTATTTACTTTTCCGTTGCTACTGTTACAATCATTACAAAATACCAAAAATATTACTTTTGCTGCCGTTATCTTTTGCTACCGTTACCACTAATATCATATTTCTTTGCTACTAAATACCTTGCTGCAGATATTAAGTTATCCAGGTGTGGCTGAATTGACAACTCAGTTGCTAATACTTGAGAATATTCTTTGGCTCCCCTTGTGTCGAATCAATAAATTTGGGTTGAATACTCTACCCTCGAAAGCTGTTGCGATCCCCTACACTTGTGGGTTATCACTAACCCATATAGCAAGATTGCTTGGAGCTAACATAGAGGTTAATTAAAAAATTAATCTTTAGTTCTTCTCTTGTCATGTTTTCTTAGCCAACCATAAGGTAATTCTGTTCAAAAATCAAGTGCTTTATACATGGATTTAGTACTGTCGTAATCTTTTTTAGCTGAAAAAACTATGCTGTAATTCTTATAGACTTGTACCTGATTCGGAAATAGCAGGTTCTCCAAAGAGTCAATTAGCAAGGAGAAACAAAGAAGATCAGAGCAGCAACTTCCCTGATGAAAATAAGAAAGATTTAGGCCGCCGAGCAAAAGCACAAACAGATTGTGCACGGAGGAAGGAACGTAGTGGAACAGAAGGAAAAAAGGCTGTTGGGCATAAACACAAACAGGTTGCGAGCAGTAGTGCATGGAGCAAGGAAAGTAGTGGAACAGAAGGAAAAAAAGGCGGGGAGAGAAGGAAGAAGGGGAGAGGAGAGGGCATGAATCGAGGGAAGAGGAGATCTCACCGCGCCAGAGTTGGACGCAACCGAAACCCTAGCCGCAGGGAGGGGTCGTGCGCGAGCGCTTGCTGCCGCGAGGAGCGGATTTTGCCAGAGGGAAGGAAGAACCGTCGCGAGGAGAGCTCGTGGGTGTGCTGCGCTTCGGCGAGGGTGACGGTGTCCTGGACTAGGGGGTACTCACCACATCGTCTCCTGATCTGTTAGATTGGGCCGAGGACCCCCATGGCCGCATACTCGTGGGCTAGTTCGGATAACCCCTATCGCATACAAGGAAGACTCCACAAGACTTGGCGCCCAAGACAAGGACTCTCTTAAACCCTAGGCCTCCGGTGTCTTATATAAACCGAAGCCAGGCTAGTCAATAGACCATCGGAGATTCATTACTACAATCTCGTGGTAGACACATGTACTCTGTACTACACCCATATGAATACAATCAAAAGTAGCACGTAGGGTATTATCTCATCAAGAGAGCCCGAAGCTGGGTAAAACCCCGTGTCCATGTTACCATCGCTCCAAGACGCCTAGCTTAGGACCCCTACTACGAGATATGCCAGATCTGACATCGACATTGGTGCTTTCATTGAGAGCCTGCCGGGTGTTCGTCGCAGATCGATGTGATGATCAGGTGATGTTTTTTCAGTAAGATCGGTTTTATATAGATGATCTTTTTTGCAAAATCATTGCTGCCGTGCCATACTACTTTGCCTACAGGCAGATCGGGATCAAAATGATATAGCGGCGGCTATGTGTCCGTCATCGGGCAGTACATCGGATCTCAGAAGCGTCCGCGTTTGCGGACTCGATCTAGGTCAACACAGAAGAAATTGTGTACGGCGATCTAATAACGGCGTTTCCCCCGAGAAGCGTACGTATGCATAGTACTTCCGTGGAGCAGTACACCACGGATGAGATGAATTCGGCTATGCACGTTGACGGACCAGACTTCAGCTCGGTGGAGCAAATCGGGAAGATTCCTTTCCTTCTTTTTTAATTCTGCTCCCAATTCGGCCACAGGTTGTCTGCTACCTTTCTCTGAAAAGTGCAAACCGATAGTACCATGTTAACACATCTAAGTACTACTACTTCTTTTCCAAGCACGGTCTTCAAGATCTGGGCTACACACACACCACTCCACGTATTGGTAAATACTACTAGTTCAATTAGTACTACTTCTCGGAAAGACCAATTCGGTCTGGTGCTAGTCCAATTCGGACCAGTTTTTCTGTTATTTGCTTTGATCTTGCTATAGCTCTGGCCTGTTACAGTCGTCGGGTCAAGCATGTTTTATTTTTCTTAGCTATTATTTAGCACATAAGTTGTTACACGCGGGATATTTCTATGTTGGCGTGCATCTGCATTATTTTTGCAGAGAAATTCTACCGATGTTTGTACCGGGTGTTAGTTCGGTCAGCCTCTCCCTGTCACCTAGGCAGGCCAACCTTCGCCGACATCGCCGTACCACGACGCCATCGCGCCATCAAGCTAGTCTCAGCGCTCAGGCCATATTTACCAGACCTTTTTCGCATAAATTAATTATGCACCTTTTTTCACCATTATTATTTCTTGGTTGCACTACTTTGTGTGTGCAGGCAATCTATTTAGGTTGGGCTGCGCTAACACCTAGGCAAGGCGATATCGTCGTCCCGCCGATGTTGACCAAGTCGTGGCGTCGCGTCGACGCGTGTCCCTTTGTCAACATTACCACACGACCACTTCACCGGGCCGACCTCGACGCTCAGGCCATATCTCTTTCATTATTTACTTCACTTATATTAACTAAGTAGAAGAATTTTTTTAATATACATTATTATCTTTATTTGTCATTACTTTTGGTTCGCACTATCTTATCTGTGCAGCCAATCGACTTAGACTGAGCCGCGCTGTCGCCTCCGTCGACCAAATTGTGTCGTCGCCTTGGAGCGCTGCCCTGTGTTGGCAACCCTGTGTCGCCGCTTCATTAAACTACTCGGCCGAAGACTCCGACATCACCCCGCCGACTTGCTTCGTCACATTGGCTAAACTGGGAGCTTCACCTCTCCACACCGGGCGTACTGTGTCACCTCTTCGGAGTGCCGAGCTCTTCGCTCGGCCACATCGGGCTTGGGGGCTGAGACCCCCTCCCGCACCAAGCTCGGACCGCGTCATCAACATCGAGCACATTAACCAGCTAAGTCGCTTTCATACTAAAAAACTTTCATTTTTAAATTTTGTTCGGTTCGACCAAGCACTATACTTTTTTTTAGCAAAAAGTTGTTTGTGAAAAACTTCCTTGTCCAAACTTTGTTTGTGACGCACATATTCAAATACCTCGTTTATCTGGGGGCTCCCTTGATGGAGCTTTTCCTCTTGCATATGATTATACTTGTACGACTTCGTTCCTTGTTCGTGTATTACGCCACAATATGCACCATATTGACCTAAGTGTTCCGCAAGCTGGGTTGCCTGGCTCCTGTGCTTACCCCTACGTTCCCGATTGTTCGGCTAGGGAGTAAAGGGAGCACCTCTGCGATTGTCACGATCGGTTCATCCGAGTCGGACCTCAGACTGGGTGAAGCCGAAAGCTAGCGCTCTTATTGTTTTCAATCATGGTCGGCACACAATGGAACTCATGAGTACAAAAAATCTATTGCACAAGTCTCATATTAACAATGAGCACCGAACAAAGGTATCGGTGGGGGTACTATTTTCTTCAAAGATGCTTCTTACACTTTATTAGTAATATATCATAAGTTTCCTGAGCGCGCTTTTTCTGTTACAGCCTTATGACCTGATTGCCCGATTATCGGAAACACCGTCGATATTCTCGATAGGTGGAGTACATAACACTTTTCGGTCCTTGACCAAAGAGGGAGAAGCCGACGGTCGGTTAAGACGCGTTTAAAGTTCGGGTGAACATATAGGTATGATATAAGTACTTCGGTACATACAATCATTCTTTTACCCAAGTCACTCGGGGGCTCTTAAATTTATGAGAGCTGTTTTATAATAAGTGTTCTTCTTCATAGTCGTTGCAAAGTCTTTTTTCTATCACTCCTTTTTTCGACACAAGAGTGCGGTCAATAGCCGGGGAGCCTAATTTCTCTCTCGAAGCCGCTAAAGTTTGCTAAACTGGCCTAGTGAGAAGTACTCCGCCTTCGGATAGGAGGTTGATGCCGTAGGCTGACCCGCTTGAAGTCTTGAGATAGGACGTGTCATGCTAAAGCACGACAGAAGCACAATTCTTTTTTTTCTAAGACCAATTTTCTGATTGGCACCGAACAATTGATCTAGTTCAGACGTCGAGTTTTTACTGACGTTTTTGGTTTTCCAATCCTATGGCACTCTTTAACTATTTGTGTGTTTTCCGCATAAGTCTCGCAGTGCAACGCCGGACACCTTTAGAGATTCCGCAAAAATTCTCGGATATTGCTATATATGCATCAGTTTCGATTTATGTCTTCGGTCAATAGTTGGGTTACCCGGCTCTTGCGCTTGCCTCCTATGTTCCGCTTTGTTCGGCTAGGTGTGCAAAGGGAGAACCACTGTGATTGTGCTTCCAGCTCACATGGTTAAGCACCTCAGTGGAGAAAGCCGAAAACAGACTATCACAATAAGCGTAAACTGGTCAGCGGTCCGATGACTGTATTAAATGACAGGCCGTTCATAACATTGGCCGAAGTGTTTATGGCTTGACCTCGGCTGTCGCCGAACACTAACCGGGGGCCTACTTGCTGGCCTCCCAACTTTCAGCTCCTATGACTAAGTGAAAGTTATAAAGCCCGCATATCTGATTTCCTCGTTTCCGCTAACACAACCGCCTTCGGGCACCGAGACGTCGGCTAAGGGTTGTTTTGTTATTGCGGAAACACCCTGCATAGCATTTACAAGGGGGTAGAAGCCGACGATGGGCCACTTTCAGATTATAAACGGTCGCAACAGAGGTAAAAATTTGGGTTCATTTAGACCACAGAGTTTGGAAGCTTTCCCCGAACTAAATCCTCAGTATTTTCCTCCCGCATTGATCGGAGCTGAGGTTTCATGGTCATGCTTAGCATGACAACCCAAAGAAAGGAACCGATAGCGGGACTATTTTCTTTGGAAGACATTTTTTATGTTAAACAATAGTATAACATATCTCTCTGCGTACCTTTGTTTATAACACCGTATGGCTGGATAGCCTTGTTTGCCGTAAATCTTTGCCCTCATAAAGGCTTTATAAAGTAGGACGAACACTCCTCGGCTGCTGGGTGAGGAGGTTGAAGCCGATGGTCGGTCAACAAAGTTATATACAATGCGGATCCGAGAATTAATGATGTAAAGTACTTGGATACATAGAGTCATTACACATAATTTGTGATTTTACTATGGATATCGATCCTTAATTCGGCCTCCCGTGCCCGCATTAAGGCTCGGGGGCTACTAGGCTTCGGGCTTATTACTTACAAATATTAAAAGGGCACATCGATCCCCTGATCTGGTGTCGCCACCCGACCAGTGTCTCGGGGGCTACTGCATTGACAATCCAATGCAGAAAATTTAAAGCACAATATAGTTTTCGAGGAGATTATTATCCTCAGGTTGGTCGGCTGCACCCACCTGAGTCTCGAGGACTTTGCACACCGCGTTTCTATTCCAAAGTATGTTGCCGAGCTAGGAATCGATCCTCAGGCTGATTTTATGAATCGACCTGAGTCTCTGGGGCTACTAGGATCAGCGGTTTGATTTTTTCCTTCAGGTGCATCCCGGATATTATGCCAACGCGCACCTCGAGGGCTACTGGCTATACATCTCGGCAGAGATTACATTGCATAATTCGGAATTAAATTCATAAAAATCAGCCCATAGCCGAGGTGGTGCACCACCTCGGATACAATTCGGCGTTGGTGCTCGACTACAATAGACACCCCGAAAGCAGTCCGGCATAAAGCTCGAACGCCAGTGGCTGGCTCCGTAGAGGGCATTTCCGGCATTAAGGTTGGCTAAACTCCTTCAACTTTTTTGAACCAAGGTGATCTATGACACCTCGAATATAGTCCGGCGTTGGAGCTTGGACATAGTCCGGCGTTGGAGCTCGGATACAGTCCGACGTTGGAGCTTGGACATAGTCCGGCGTTGGAGCTCGGATACATTCCGGCGCTGGAGCTCGGAAGCGGTCCGGCGTTGGTGCTCGGCTGCTAAAGATACCTCAAATACAGTCCGGCGTTGGAGCTCGGACGCAAGAGGACGTTGCCGCTCGGGAACAACTTCAAACCCGAGGCGTGGCATAAAAATAACAAGGCATTGATAAAGGCCGGAAACTTAAAGGGGCTCCTCGGATACCCAACGTGTAAACTCTTCGGATTCACTTTGGTGATCCTCGAGATCGAAGATTTGTTGAACCATTTTTCAAGACCAGCGACCGAAGGTGAAGAATAGTTCAGAAGAATCGAGGAGCGTTCCCAACTAGAAGACCGGTTCAGGGGGCTACTGACGGTGTCCTGGAGTAGGGGGTACTCACCACGTCGTCTCCCGATCTGTTAGATTGGGCCGAGGACCCCCATGGCCGCATACTCATGGGCCATTTCGGACAACACCTGCCGCATACAAGGAAGACTCCACAAGACTTAGCACCCAAGACAAGGACTCTCTTAAACCCTAGGCCTCCGGTGTCTTATATAAACCGAGGCCAGGCTAGTCAATAGACCATCGGAGATTCATTACTACAATCTCGTGGTAGACACATGTACTCTGTACTACACCCATATGAATACAATCAAAAGCAACACGTAGGGTATTATCTCATCAAGAGAGCCCGAAGCTGGGTAAAACCCCGTGTCCATATTACCATCGCTCCAAGACGCCTAGCTTAGGACCCCGACTACGAGATATGCCGGATTTGACACCGACAGAGGGCCGCCGGAAGTAGCCGGAATCGCGCGGCGTTGGTGGCGGCGGCGAAGGTTCGCGGGAGGCAGAGGAGAAAATAAGGGAACGATGGAGGCTGTTCGCTGGGCTGGGTTGGTTGTCTTGATGGGCTGGGCTAGTTGTAGCGCATTACATGACCCGTGCTATGACTATGTTTCTAGTGCTAGCGCGGCCCAGCAAACCCTTGCTACTACTATCACTTGTCCGCGGGGCACGATTCAGGATATTTAGTAATAGCGTGCTAAAATAAACCAACGCTACTGGTAAGCCATACCAGTAGCGTGCTTTGTACCCAGCGCTACTGGTAATTACCAATAGCGTGGGGGCCCAAACAAACACTACTGGTAAACTTCTATGCAAAAACATTTTCCTAGTAGTGTTAGTGCTTGAAGGTATATCTTTAGATCTAGCAATCGATTCTTTTTGTTTCTTGTTTTATCACTAGTTTAGTCTATAAAAGAAATCTGCAAAAAAAAGGAATTGAGGTTGCCTCATATGCTTCATCTTTTTAATGTCTTCCATGAAAATAAGGATTCCGATAATTGTGCCAAAGTGTTAGAAGAAGAATGCAATAAAATGTTTGTCATACAATCTTTGAATGATGAGCATGATTGCAATGTTGTTAGTATGAACTCTTTGAATACCCATAGTACTAATGATGATTGCACTAGTAATGATAAAAATGTCTCTTATAAGCATGTCAATTTTTGTGGAGTGCATAGAGCTTGCAAGCACACACCAAATAGGGAAGATAGATTTTGCAAGAGGCATAAGTATTTAGAAACTAAATGGTTGCAAGAGAGGCTAGATGCTTGTGCTGAAAATTTAACATTTCTTTGCCATGCTTGTGAACTTTGCAATGAACGTGATCATTTAAATCTCCAATGCAAATTGTTTCATGATCAAATCGTGTCCAAAAATTGTGATGACTTGATTTCCCTTGCGCATCATAAAGAACTTAGTTTGCTTGTGGGTTATGAACAAATGAAACGTATAACTAATGATCTTCCATAATTTCTCCTGAATAAAGTTCTTGATTTTGATCTAGAAGAAATTTTTATGTATTGTGCGGTGAATTGCATTGAAAATCCTTATATTGCCAATTACATAAAGACAAGAAAACAAATAGAAGATGAAGAGAATACTAATGAAAGGGAAGAGACTTCCCAATATCCTCCTATTATTTCTTATGATGAATCAGGTAACGAGGATGAGCCTTCTATTCAACCAATCTCATTAATAAGGAGCTCCAAAAAGAGGATTAAACCCACACATAATGTGAAGAAGAAACAGAAAAGACAGAGAATCAAAGGTAAAAAGGTATCTCTCCCAAATGACGTTGCTCCTATTACTCATTGTGATGATGATAATTGCTATACTATTGGTGCTATCCATACTATTAATGATGAGAGTGATTATGCTTATGATATGCAAAGGCCCAATCTTGGGGATGCTATGTTTGATGAAGATGATATTCTTAGTCCCCCCAAGTTTTTATGAGAAAATTTATTATGATGATAGCAAGCCTCCTACTTATGATGATTATATTGATGAAAGTGGGTTTGGAAGAGTGTCAACTTCAGGAAGTAGTGATCCCACTATTTTGGAGGGTGTTGAATCTTATTGTGACAATTATGAAAGTGGATTTGGAGAGGTCATGACTTTATTTAGTAATGATTCCACTATCTTGGAAGAGGTTTCAATTGATTATGATGAGAACAAAGTTGCTACTTATGATGATTATTGTGATGATACTTATGTTATAAAAAGTAGTGATGATTATATTTACAAAACTTGTCATGATTATGATTACCCTTTTCTGAACATTATTCTTGTAATGTGGAAACAATTAATAGTATTCAAGTTTTTTATGATATTCCCACTATTCCGAATGAGAAGAAATTTGCTTATGTGGAGAGTAATAAAATTTCTATGCTTGTAGATCATGAAAAGAATGCTTTATGTGATAGTTATATTGTTGAATTCATTCATGATGCTACTGAAATTTATTATGAGGGAGGAATATATGCTTGTAGGAATTGCAATAATATCAAGTTTCCTCTCTATGTGTTGAAAATCTTGAAGATTTGCTTGTTTTACCTTCCTATGCTAGTTGTTTCTTGTTCCCATAAGTTGTTTTCTCACAAAATCCCTATGCATAGGAAGTGGGTTAGACTTAAATGTGCTATTCATATTCTTCATGATGCTCTCTTTGTGTTTCAATTCTTATCTTTTATGTGAACATCATTGAAATCATCATGCCTAGCTAAAAAGGCATTAAAGAAAAGCGCTTGTTGGGAGACAACCCAATATTTACCCTTACTGTTTTTGTGTGTTCACATGATTAAGCTACTGTAGTAATCATGTTTTATAGCTTTTGTTTCAATAAAGTGCGAAGTAAGACCTTTAGGATAGCTTACGGTGATAGTTGTGTTGATCCTGCTGAAAATCAGAAACTTCTGCGCTCAGTAAATTAGTTTTGATAATTCACAAAAACGTGCTTTTGATCTTATTGTTTTTGCTATGGATTGGTACACAAATTTCTCAGGTTTTCCTAATTTGGATGGATTTTTGGAGTTACAGAAGTATTCGAGAGTTACAGATTACTACAGACTGTTCTGTTTTTGACAAATTCTGTTTTCTATGTGTTGTTTGCTTATTTTGATGAATCTATGAGTAGTATCGGCGGGTATGAACCATAGAGAAGTTGGAATACAGTAGATATTACACCAATATAAAAAAGGAATGAGTTCACAATAGTACCAAAAGTGGTGATTTATTTTCTTATACTAACGGAGCTTACGAGTTTTCTGTTGAGTTTTGTGTTGTGAAGTTTTCGAGTTTTGGGTAAAGATTCGATGGACTATGGAATAAGGAGTGGAAAGAGCCTAAGCTTGGGGATGCCCAAGGCACCCCAAGGTAATATTAAAGGACAACCAAGAGCCTAAGCTTGGGGATGCCCCAGATGGCATCCCCTCTTTCGTCTTCGTTCATCGGTAACTTTACTTGGAGCTATATTTTTATTCACCACATGATATGTGTTTTTCTTGGAGCGTCATTTTGTTTTATTTGTTTTGCTTGCTTTTTGAATAATATCCCAAGATCTGAAATTCTTAAAGGTTAGAGAGTCTTCACATAGTTGCATAATTATTTGACTACTCATTGATCTTCACTTATATCTTCGGAGTAGTTTGTCATTTGCTCTAGTGCTTCACTTATATCCTTTAAGAGCACGGCGGTGGTTTTATTTTGAATAAATAGATGAACTCTAATGCTTCACCTATATTATTTTGAGAGTCTTAAACAACATGGTAATTTGCTTTGGTTATGAATTTAGTCCTAATATAATAAAAACTTTCATATAAAGTGCATTGAATACTATGAGAAGTTTGATTCCTTATGATTGTTTTAAGATATGAAGACGGTGATATTAGAGTCATGCTAGTGGATTAGTTGTGAATTTGAGAGATACTTGTGTTAAAGTTTGTGATTCCCGTAGCATGCACGTATGGTGAACCGTTAAGTGATGAAGTCGGAGCATGATTTATTTTTTGATTGTCTTCCTTTGTGTGGAGGTCGGGATCGCGCGATGGTTAACTCCTACCAACCATTCCCCTAGGAGCATGCGTGTAGTACTTTGTTTCGGTGACTAATAGATTTTTGCAATAAGTATGTGAGTTCTTTATGACTAATGTTGACTCCATGGATTGTACGCACTCTCACCATTCCACCATTGCTAGCCTCTCTTGTGCCGCACAAGTTTCACCGGTACCATACACCCACCATACCTTCCTCAAAACAGCCACCATACCTACTTATTATGGAATATTCCATAGCCATTCCGAGATATATTGCCATGCAACTTTCCACCGTTCCGTTTATTATGACACGCTTCATCATTGTCATATTGCTTTGCATGATCATGTAGTTGACATCATATTTGTGGCAAAGCCACCTTTCATAATTCTTCCATACATGTCACTCTTGATTCATATTTTGTTCTAAGTATCGAGTTGTAATTCTTGAGTTGTAAGTAAATAAAAGTGTGATGATCTTCATTATTATAGCATTGTCCCAGCGAGGAAAGGATGATGGAGACTATGATTCCCCCACAAGTCGGGATGAGACTCCGGACGAAAAAAAGAGGCCATAAAAAAGAGAAAAGGCCCAAATAAAAAAATAAAAAAATAAAAAAATAAAAAAATAAAAAAATGAGAGAAAAAGAGAGAAGGGGCAATGCTACTATCCTTTTACCACACTTGTGCTTCAAAGTAGCACCATGATCTTCATGATAGAGACTCTCCTATTTTGTCATATTCATATACTAGTGGGAATTTTTCATTGTACAACTTGGCTTGTATATTACAATGATGGGCTTCCTCAAATGCCCTAGGTCTTCGTGAGCGAGCAAGTTGGATGCACACCCACTTAGTTTCTTTTTGAGCTTTCATACACTTATAGCCCTAGTGCATCCATTGCATGGCAATCCCTACTCACTCACATTTATATCTATTGATGGGCATCTCCATAGCCCATTAATACTCCTAGTTGATGTGGGACCACCTTCCTTTTTTGTTTTCTCCACAACCACCATTCTATTGCACCCATAGTGTTATATCCATGGCTCATGCTCATGTACTGCGTGAAAATTGCAAAAGTTTGAGAATACTGAAGTATGAAACAATTGCTTGGCTGAAACCGGGGTTGTGCATGATTTAAATATTTTCTGTGATGAAGATAGAGCATAGCCAGACTATATGATTTTGTAGGGATAGCTTTCTTTGGCCATGTTATTTTGAGAAGACATGATTGCTTTGTTAGTATGCTTGAAGTATTATTGTTTTCATGTCAATATTAAACTTTTGTTTTGAATCTTATGGATCTGAATATTCTTGCCACAATAGAGAAGATTACATTGAAAAATATGTTAAGTAGCATTGCACATCAAAAATTCTGTTTTTATCATTTACCTACTTGAGGACGAGCAGGAATTAAGCTTGGGGATGCTGATACGTCTCCAACGTATCTATAATTTTTTATGTATTCATGCCATGTTTATAATATTTTTACATGATTTTGGTATGATTTGGTTAGAACTAACCCGGACCGACGCTGTTTTCAGCAGAACTACCGTGGTGTTGTTTTTGTGCAGAAATAAAAGTTCTCGGAATGCGCTGAAAATCAACGGAGATTTTTTCTGGAAAATATAAAAAATACTGGAACAAAGAGTTACCGGAGGGGATTCCCATGGTGTAGCGACCAGACCCGAATGGATCAAGTCTCTGTGCTCAGTGTCATCCCTGGATCAGTAATGCTGACACCACACAGTACTTCGAAGGATTTATAGCAGAGTAGCAATCACAAACTTATTACATCGTTGTCCACAAGGGAACTTATTACAATAATATGGCTTAAGGCCATCTAACAATAACAGCGGAAGGCCTGGAAGATAAGTGAGTCCATCAACTCCATCGGCATCACTGAGTATAGAACCACGACCTAACACCTTACTCGTCGTCTGAAAAGTCTGCAACATGAAAGTTGCAGCCCGAAAACGGGTCAGCACATGGAATATGCTGGCAATGTATCACAGAAAGAGCAATGAAGGAATAAGTCTATACTACATGCATATATGGCTGGTGGTAAGGCTCTACGGTTACATTTGCATAAAGCTGGTTTTTCCCTACATCAAAGGAATAATTTTATTTAACTATCATGGTGGTTGTTAAACATTGAGAATGGTTGACAGCATCCTCAATCCCAATTAAAAAGTACTCTTCAACACCCAATAACTTTTATTAGAAGTAACATGTTGAGATTCACATGATATTCAATTACCAGATACTCAAAACTGTCCATAACCGGGGACACGGCTAATCATGATTAGTTTATACACTCTGCAGAGGTTTGCGCACTTTTCCCCACAAGACTCGATCGCCTCCGCTTGGTTCTCGCACTGCATGGTGTTTGAGAAACGGATGACCGAGACATAGTCTTTCAGAAGCGCTTGCACCTTACATGTATGTAGACCGTACCAACCTACATCCCCTACATCAGCTAGCCTACCCGTAAGAGTTCGCACAACTTAGTCAACTACGCCAGAGCCCATAATTGGCTTGTGGCTGCACACGGAAGTTTCAGTTTGAATAATCTTATGATCCCTTAGAGCACGGGTGGCGGTCCAAGAAATACAGCAAGTCCTGATAGAAACCAGGTGCCTCAATCCACCCAGATGTGTGTTTAGGTTGCCACCTTAGATAAACCATTAATTAACAATCTCACATCTGTCATGGATATTCACTCACCCAATCCACGTCTACTAGCATAGCATGGCATAATAAGCAAACGAGAAGTAACTCCCAAGGTTTCATAAGTAACAGGTAATAGGTACTACCTCAATCTACTTCCCAATCCCACAATTTAATTAGATCCTAAACATGCAAGTGTTTGAGGGTTTGATCTAATGCAATAAAACTGGGTAGTAGAAAAGGTATGATCAAGTGTTACTTGCCTTTGCGATGATCCATGAGACCTAGAGATTCAAGTAACAAGCGGCGCACTCGGGTGATCTAACGCAGACAAACAACAAGCATACAATAAGTACTCATCTAATGCACAGGAAATCTCGAACAAAAGATCTAACCAGATAGTTCAACTTAAGAACCCTGGTTGCAACAGAATCGAATCAAATAAAACATCGAAAGTCGAAACTCGAGAGAGAACGACTCGGTTTAGCAATCTGAAACTGGGTCAAAATTTTACAGTAGCAAAACTCTGTGTAAGTAGGTTAGTCGAACGGCGGTTTCAGAATCTAAACTCCAGCGCTTGAATCACCTGATTCCGATAAACGAGCAAGAAATAAAACAGATTTGAAAATCGGATCGGAAATCAAATCAGAAAAATAACAGATTAAATCCGATTAAAAGAAAACGACGAACGGATTAAATAATGGACGTTCGGTAACATAACTAATCCAACGAACACATTCATTGAAACGAACGGTTCGGTGAACGTTCGTTAATTAAGAAAACCGAAAAAAAATAAAAACCATCTAGGTTTTTTTAAAAAAAATAACGAACATAAAAAAATCCGGATCGGGTTTTCTTAAAGAAAACCGGATCGGGCGGGCGGCGGCTACCTCGGTGGCCACTGGCTGGCTCAGCGGGCCCGGGGCGGCGAGGTCCGCGGTCGGGAGGGGCGGCGAGGGGCGGCGGGTTGCTCCGGCGACGGCGGGCGAGGTCGGCGGCGGCTTCCTCGGCGGCAAGGGCTCGGGTCGGGGCGGAGGCGGCGGGTGAGGAGAGAGGGGGGGCGGCGGTATTTAAGGAGGGGGGGGTGGCGCTTGGGGAGAGGCAAGCCGGGCCGGGTGGAGGCGGACTCGGGCGGCGGGGGCGGCGGCGGCAGGGACGCTCCAGCAGGCGCTGTGAGGTGAGGGAGGTGGGGGTCAAGGCTGGCTGGGCTGGGCTGGGCCTTGGCCCGGGGCAGCTTTTTAAACAAAACCAAACTAATTAAAAAAATACCAAACGAACTCAATTTAATAAAATAATTTTCCCGACTCCTAAAAATGAGTCGAACAAAATGAACTTTAAAAACGGCAAACATGCATATTTTTTTAAAATGCTTATTTTTGCCTAAAGCAAATAAATCTTTCAAAAGCCAAATTTGATTTATTTATAAAATCTTCATGTTTCCTAAATGTTGGGAAAGTCATATTATTCCTTCTCTTAATTTTTTTCTAGGAAAAACTTTATGAAGATAATTAAATAAATCCAATGATCCTATTTTCATAATTTGAGAAACCCCAAATATGAAAATAATGAAACTTCCAACTCTCTCCGAGGGTCCTTGAGTTGCGTGAAATTTTCTAGGATCGGAAAAATGCGAGAAAATATGATATGCATGGTGACCTAATGTATAACATTCCAAATTGAAAATTTGGGATGTTACAAACCTACCCCCTTAAGATGAATCTCGCCCTCGAGATTCGGGTTGGCTAGAAAATAGGTGAGGGTGGTCCTTGAGCAAAACTTCCTCTCTTTCCTGTGTGGCTTCATCCTCGGTGTGGTGGCTCCACCGAACTTTGCAAAACTTGATAACCTTGCTGCGGGTAACTCGCTGGCATAATCGAGAATCTTAACCGTTTTTCCTCATATGTTAAGTCATCCTTCAACTGAATTGCTTCTAGTGGCACTGTGTCTCTTAACGGTACCTCTGCTATCTCGGGTGACATTTCTTCAATCGAGAAACATGGAATACATCATGAACTCTGACAGTCCTTCCGCAATTCCAACTTATAAGCAACTTCTCCCATGCGTTGCAAAATCTTATACGGTCCAACTAAACGGGTGCTAACTTTCCTTTAACTCCAAAACGCTTAACTCCTCAAGCGGGATACTCTGAGATATACTCTGTCTCCAACCTCATACTCAATCGCTTTGTGCTTTGAATCGGCACAGCTCTTTTGTTTGGACTGGGCTACCTTGAGCCTGTCTCAATCAACTTAACTTTCATTCGACTCCTTAATCAAATCTGGTCCAAACAACTCGACGATCTCCGTTTAGTCCCATGACAACGGTGTCCTGCACCTTCTTCCATCTGAGCCTCGAAGGTGCCATCTTCAAGCTGGTTTGGTAACTGTTGTTGTAGGAAAATTCTGCATACGGCAAATTATCATCCCAACTAGATCCATAATCTAGTGCACAAGCTCTCAAAGATATCCTCCAAAATCTGATTGACTCTCTCGGCCTGTCCATCGGTCTGTGGGTGGAAAGCTGTACTGAATTCCAGCCTGGTTCCCAATGTTTCGTGTAACTGGTTCCAAAATTTCGAGGTAAACTGGGTTCCTCTATCTGATACGATGCTCCTCGAACTCCGTAAGCACACAATTCTGGTCATGTATATCTTTGCCAACTTAGCACTGCTATAGGTAGTCTTGACTGGAATGAAATGAGCTACCTTTGTTAAACGGTCGACTATAACCCAAATCGAGTCATATCCTGAACGGGTCTTTGGCAAACCTGTGATGAAATCCATGCCTAGTTTATCCCACTTCCATTCGGGTATCGGCAATGGTTGTAACAATCCTGCTGGCTTCTGATGCTCTGCCTTTACTTTCTGACATACGTCGCAAACTGCTACATACTCCGCACTATCCTTCTTCATTCCGGTCCACCAGAAAGTGTTCTTCAAATCCAAATACATCTTGGTATTTCCTGGGTGAATCGAATAGGGTGAATCATGGGCTTCTTGTAAAATCAACTTCCTAATCTCTGGGTCATTGGGCACATAAACACGGTCTTCAAACCATAGGGTATCGTGCTCATCCTCACGAAATCCTTTAGCTTTTCCTTTGCTCATTTTCTCCTTTATAGAGGCAACTTCCTTATCCGCCTTTTGGGCTTTCTCGATTTTGTCCATCGATGTCGCTGAATCTCCAATGCTGCTACATAGCCTCTCGAACTATTTCCAAACATAGCTCTCAAGGTCCTCGGCTAACTCATTGGGTATCCCTCCATCATTAGGGTATTGACGTGGCTCTTACGGCTCAATGCGTCCGCTACGACATTAGCCTTTCCGGGGTGATAATGCAATCTCATATCATAATCCTTGATAAGTTCTAACCATCTCCTTTGTCTCGAGATTCAATTCATACGTGTGAAGATGTACTTCAAACTCTTGTGATCCGTATATACTTCACAATGATTTCCAATGAGAAAATGTCTCCACGTCTTCGTGGCATGCACAACGGCTGCTAACTCCAAATCATGAGTGGCATAATTCAACTCATGGGGCTTAAGTTGTCGTGAAGCGCATTTAAACAACTCTTCCTTCTTGCATGAGTACGACTCAAGTCCTCGACGTGAAGCGCCGTAATACACCTCATAATCCTTAGTCCGATCCGCAATATCAAACCTGGTGAGGTAACCAATCTTTTCTTCAACTCCCGAAAACTTGCCTCACAGTCCTCGTTCATATGAATTTGTTTTCCTTCTTCAACAATTCTGTCATAGGCTTTGCAATCCTTGAGAAATTCTCAATGAATCTTGGTAGTATCCTCGCGAGTCCAAGAAAACTCGAATCTCTCCAACTGTCGTTGGTGCTTCCCATTTGGTTACGGTCTCAACCTTTGTGGGGTCAACTGCTATTCCTTCTCCGGATATAACATGTCCGAGAAATCCAACTTCTTTTAGCCAAAACTCACATTTGCTGAATTTGGCATACAACTGGTGTTCCCTCAGTTTCTCCAAAACCAATCGCAAATGTTCCTTGTGTTCCTCTTCATTCTTCGAGAAAATCAAAATGTCATCAATGAACACCACGATGAACTTATCCAAAAACTCCATAAACACTTTGTTCATCAGGTTCATGAAATAGGCTGGTGCGTTAGTCAGTCCAAATGACATAACGGTATACTCGTACAGTCCATATCTCGTGGTAAATGCTGTCTTGGGTATGTCTTGCTCCCGAATCTTCAACTGATGGTACCCTGATCGCAAGTCGATCTTGGAAAACACCTTGGCTCCTTGCAAGCGATCAAACAGATCATTAATCATAGGTAGTGGGTACTTGTTCTTGATTGTTACTTCATTCAATCCACGATAATCAACAACCATTCTCAAAGATCCATCCTTCTTCTCCACTAACAAAACGGGTGATCCCCAAGGTGAAGAACTTGGGCGTATAAAACCTTTATCCAATAGTTCCTTAATCTGCTTCTTGATTTCGCCAAATCCTTTGCGGGCATCCCAGACGGTCGCTTCGATATCGGGCCTGTTCTCGCAACGGCTCGATCAAAAACTCAATGTCTCTATCCGTGGCATTCCCGGCAACTCTTCCGAAATACATCAGATAATCCTTCACCATCGGTACTTCTTCCCGCACCACTCCCGATAGGCAATTAACTTGCGCTCTTCTCGCTCGTGCCGTGATACATACTTAATCCTTCTTCCTTACGGGTGGTGAGCAAAATTGACTTTGTGGTGCAATCTATGTTTCCTCCATACTTTGATAACCAATCCATACCTAATATCACATCCAATCCTTGGGATTCCGAACTATTAGGTCCGAGGGGAAAACATAGTGTCCAATCCTTAATGGCAATCGATCACACCATTTACTAGCCATGTATTCTCGCTCGGGTGAGGTTACTAGCATGGGTGACCTAAGGGCTTGGGTCGGTAATTTGTACTTATCCACAAATCCCTTGATATGTATGAATGCGATGCACCAAGATCGAAAAGAACAACTGCAGTAAATGACTTAACCAAAAACTTACCGACATCGTGATCGGGCTGATCTTCAACCTCCTCCACATCAATGTGGTTCACTGTCCCCTGTTGAAAGGGTTGGGCTTCTTTCCAGAGCTTCCATTGCCATTTCCATTCTGTCCTTCTGGACAGTCATTTGCATAATGCCCAGTCTTGCGGCACTTAAAGCAAGTGATGTGACTCAGGTCTACCTTGGATGGTGTTGACGGGTTGGTGCGATTCTGTCCGCTGCTTCCTCCATTCCCGCTCCCATTCTTAGTGCCATTATGGTTGTGCGAATTACCTCCTCCATGGGTATGTGAAACTGAATTCTGATTTAGGGGTATAACGAGGCTTCGCTAAGCTCCGAGTTATACTTCCCTTGCCCATACTTCCGCTTATGTTCTCAATTTTCTGCTGTTTTCCTTCAATCATGAGGGCTCGGTCTACCAACTCCCGGTAGTTGTTGAAACTGGCTACCATCAACGGCATGTGAACTCATCGCTCAGTCCTTCTAGAAACTTCTCTGCTTAGCTGCATCGGTAGCAACGTCATCCGGGGCATAACGTGCTAATTTACTAAAGTCATCCACGATCGCCAACAGTCCTTCCTCCTTGGCGTAAGTTGCAAAACTCACGCTTCTTCATGGCCATGGCTCCTGCTGAAACATGGGCGGTAAAAGCTTGCTGAAATTGATCCCATGTGGCGGTGTCACCGGGTAAGTGGCTGTGAAATTCTCCCACCATGCTGCTGCGGGTCCTTCAAGCCGATGAGCTGCAAACTTCACTCTTTCTCCATCTGCATCCTGCAGTGGTCAACTCCCTTCCTATCTTGCGGAGCCAGTCATCTGCTACAATCGGCTCGGTGCTACTGGAATACACCGGCGGATTCAGTCTAAGGAAACGAGTCAGATGATCCGCAGGTGGTGGTGGTGGGTTGTTGTTGTTGTTGTTGTTGTTGCCCTAGTTCTGCACCAATGTTTGAATCAGGGTATTCTGCTGCTGGATCAATTGGGTGATCTCTGGCGGGAAAACGAATCCGGGGTCGCGTCTCGGAGGCATCTGATGGGTTTAGAAAAGAAGAGAACTTTAGAATAGAATGAGGTCTAAGGGGAATCACTACCCAAATGCACATGAGAAAATGCACACAAAATCACTTCATTCAATCAAACAAGGGCTTACAACGATCTAACTATCGCAAAAGTGCGTGTACTATAATGTTTACATGGAGGGAATACTACTAATATGTGGGGGACTTCTACTAATTTGAACCGGTGGAAGACTCCATGATGTCTGCTCCAGCTTCGTCTTCAAAATCGGGTTCACTTGGATCCGAATCGGTGTCGTCGATGTTGATGTAGTCGCTTGGGTATTCGACATACTGGTCTTCATTCCTGAGTGCCAACTTCTTCTTGAGTTCTTCGATCTCATACTTAAGATCGTTATTGTGTCTTGCCAGAGCTACGATCTCATCCATGTAGTCCTTGCGTGTAATCTTTAGTTCTTCTTCCAGTTCGATGATCCTTCCCTTTGTCTTCTGCAACTCCAACATATCGTTGCACATTTGGTTCTCCTGGCGTCGAATGTGCTGATTTAATGTAACATCCCAAATTTTCAATTTGGAATGTTATACATTAGGTCATCATGCATATCATATTTTCTCGCATTTTTCCGATCCTAGAAATTTCACGCAACTCAAGGACTCTCGGAGAGAGTTGGAAGTTTCATAATTTTCATATTTGGGATTTCTCAAATTTTGAAAATAGGATCATTGGATTATTTAATTATCTTCATAAAGTTTTTCCTATAAAAATATTTCGAGAGGGAATAATATGACTTTCCCAAACAATTAGGAAAAATGAAGATATTATAAATAAACCAAATTTGGTTTTGGAAGATTTATTTTGCTTAGGCAAAAACGAGCATTTTAAAAATTTTACGCATGTTTGCTGTTTTTAAAGTTCATTTTGTTCGACTCATTTTTAGGAGTCGGGGAAAATTTGTTTTATTTAAATCCGAGTTCGTTTGGTATTTTTTTAATTCGTTTTGGTTTAATTTTATTTAAAAAAATCGCCTGGACCGAGGCCCAGCCGGCCCAAGCCAGCCAGGCCCTGGCCCAGGCCCCTGCCCACCTCCTCTCTCCCGCTCCAGCTCCGCTCACATGTGCCCGCCACAAGACGGCAGCCGCCGCCGCCTGAGTCCCGCCTGACCAAGCGCTCCCTTGCCCTCCCAAGGAACCGCCCCCTTTATAACCCCGGACCCCCCTCTCTCTCACTCGCCATTGAGCCGCCCGCCACCACCGACCGACCCGCCGCCGCCTAAGGACGCCCGACGCCCCTACGCCGCAGCGCCGCACGGACACCCCCTCGACGCCGAACCCGCCGCCTAACCGGAGCCCGGAGAGCCCGCCGGCGATCACCGGAGGTAGCCACCGCCGCCCCGCGCCCGATTCGGTTTTTCCACCGTGAACCGATCCGGTTTTTATTTAAAAAAAATGTTCGGTTTTTTTAAAAAACCTAGATTGGTTTTATTTTTTTTCGGTTTTCTTAATTAATGAACGTTCACCGAACCGTTCGTTTTAGTGAACGCGTTCGTTAGATTCGTTCTGTTAACGAACGTCCGCTTTTTAACCCGTTCGTCGTTTTTCTTTTTAATCGGATTTAATCCGTTATTTTTCGATTTGATTTCAGTCCGATTTTCAAAACTGTTTTATTTCTCGCCGCTTATCGGAATCGGGTGATTCAAGCGCTACCGAGTTTCAGAACGAAACCGCCGTTCCGACTACCCTACTTTCACAGAGTTTTGCCACTGTGAAATTTTGACCTAATTTCAGACGCTAAACCGAGTCGTTCTCTCTCGAGTTTCGACTTTCGGAGTTTATTTTGATTCGATTCTTTTGCAACCAGGGTTCTTAAGTTGAACTTTCTGGTTAGATCCTTTATTCGAGATTTCCCCGTGCATTAGATGAATACTTATTGTATGCTTGTTGTTTGTCTGCGTTAGATCACCCGGAGTGCGCCGCTTGTTACTTCAATCCCTAGGACTCATGGATCATCGACAAGGCAAGTAACACTTTGATCATACTCTTCTACTACCCAGTTTTATGCATTAGATCTATTCCTCAAACACTTGCATGGTTAGGATCTAATTAAATTGTGGGTTTGGGAAGTAGATTGAGGTAGTACCTATTACTGTTTTACTTATGAAACCTTGGGAGTTACTTCACGCTTGCTTGTTCATGCCATGCTATGCTAGTAGACGTGGATTGGGTGAGTGAATATCCATGACAGATGTGAGATTGTTAATTAATGGTTTATCTAAGGTGGCAACCTAAACACACATCTGGGTGGATTGAGGCACCTGGTTTCCATCAGACTTGCTGATTTCTTCGGACCGCCACCTGTGCTCTAAGGGATCATAAGATTATTCAAACTGGAAACTTCCGTGTGCAGCCACAAGCCAATTATGGGCTCTGGCGTAGTTGACTAAGTCGTGCGAACTCTTACGGTAGGCTAGCTGATGTAGGGGATGTAGGTTGGTACGGTCTACCCACATGTAAGGTGCTAGCGCTTCGAAAGACTATGTCTCGGTCATCCGCTTCTCAAACACCATGTAGAAAACGAGAACCAAGCGGAGGCGATCGAGTCTTGTGGGGAAAAGTCGCAAACCTCTGCAGAGTGTATAAACTAATCATGATTAGCCGTGTCCCGGTTATGGACAATTTGAGTATCCTGTAATTGAATATCATGTGAATCTCAACATGTTACTTCTAAACAAAAGTTATTGGGTTTTGATGAGTAATTTTAATTGGGATTGAGGATGCTGTCAACCATTCTCAATGTTTAACAACCACCATGATAGTTAAATAAAATTATTCCTTTGATGTAGGGAAAATCAGCTTTATGCAAATGTAATCAGAGAGCCTTACCACCAGCCATATATGCATGTAGTATAGGCTTATTCATTCATTGCTCTTATGTGTTACATTGCCAAAGATATTCCATGTGTGACCGTTTTGGCTGCAACTTTTCACGCTATGCAGACTTTTCGCATTTATTTAGTAAGGTGTTAGGTCGTGGTTCTATACTCGGTGATGCCGTTGGAGTTGATGGACTCGCTTATCTTCCAAGCCTTCGCTGTTATTATTAGATGGCCTTAAGCCATATTTTTGTATTCAGTTCCTTTGTGGACAACGATGTAATAAGTGTGTGATTGCTACTCGCTATAAATCCTTCAAGCACTGTGTGGTGTCAAGATTATCGATCCAGGATGACACCGAGCACGAGACTTGATCCATTTGGGTCTGGTCGCACAGAGAATGGTATCGAGCACACCGACCGTAGGACACGACCACTAAGTTAAAGCCATAGATCACTACTCTCTTCCCATTTTCTAACTCCTCATCTTTTCTACTCTCTTTAGGATGACGGACGCGAAGATCAAGTACACCCAACCGGATGAAGCCACACCTTTTGGATTTCACTTGAAGGAAGTTACTAAGCACCGAACATTGATTACCAAGCTTTACCGGACTTTCAACGCCACTCTGCTCAAGAGGAGCGCTGGAAGATTCATGCTCACGCTCGGGAAGGACATTCGCCCCAATCACCAAGCCTATAGATAGTGTTTTCAGTGCACCCACTTGGAGTCTGGGAAAGAGCATGGCAGCTCACATCACCATGGGACGCATTGGAGAAGTTTATCAAGAAGACCTCAAGGACACCATCTACCAGATTTGCGGACGCCGAGATGACAACTGGGACGTCGTCAACACCAAGAAGGATAGGTCCATTGCAGCTTTCATCCAGGAGTTAAACCAGCACATTCGACGCCAGGAGAACCAAATGTGCAATGACATGTTGGAGTTGCAGGAGACAAAGGGAAGGATCATCGAATTGGAAGAAGAACTAAAGACTACACGCAAGGACTACATGGACGAGATCGTAGCTCTGGCAAGACACAATAACGATCTTAAGTACGAGATCGAAGAACTCAAGAAAAAGTTGGCGCTCAGAAATGAAGACCAGTATGTCGAATACCCAATCGACTACATCAACATCGACGACACAGATTCAGATCCAAGTGAACCCGACTTTGAAGACGGTCGAGCGGACATCATGGAGTCTTCCACCGTTCAAATTAGTAGAAGTCCCCACATATTAGTAGTATTCCTCCATGTAACATTTTAGTACATGCACTTTTGCGATAGTTAGATCGTTGTAAGCCCTTGTTTGATTGAATGAAGTGATTTTGTGTGCAATTGCTCATGTGCATTGGGTAGTGATTCCCTTAGACCTCATTCTATTCTACATTTCTCTTCTCTTCTAAACCCTTCAGATGCCTCCAGACGCGACCCGGATTCGCTTTTTCCGCCAGAGATCACCCAATTGATCCAGCAGCAGAATACCCCGATTCAAACATTGGTGCGTAACAACAACAACAACAACAACCCACCGCCACCACCACCACTGCGGATCATCTGAATCGCTTCCTTAGACTGAACCCGCCGGTGTATTCCAAGAGCACCGAGCCAATTGTAGCAGATGGTGGCTCCGCAAGATAGGAAGGAGCTGACCACGCAGGATGCAGATGGTGAAAGAGTGAAGTTTGCAGACACCAGCTTGAAGGACCCGCAGCAGCATGGTGGGAGAATTTCACAGCCACTTACCCGTGTAGACACCGCCACATGGGACCAGTTTCAGCAAGCTTTTCAGACTTGCCCATGTTTCAGCAGGAGCCATGGCCATGAAGAAGCGTGAGTTTCGCAACTTACGCCAAGGAGGAAGGATGTTGGCAAGACGTGGATGACTTTAGCAAATTAGCACGTTATGCCCCATATGACGCTACTACGTATGCGCTAAACAGAGAAGTTTCTAGAAGGACTGAATGATGAGTTCAGATGCCGTTGATGGTAGCAAGTTTCAACAACTACCAGGAGTTAGTAGACCGAGCTCTCATGATTGAAGGAAGCAGAAGAATTGAGAACTGCAAGCGGAAGTATGGACAAGGGAAGTATAACTCGATCCCAGCAGAAGCCTCGTTATACCCTAAATCAGGAATTCAGTTTCAGATACCCATGGAGGAGGTAATTCAGATAACCATAATGGCACCAAGAATGGGAACGGAATGGAGGAAGCAATGGACAGAACCGCACCAACCCGTCAACACCATCCAAAGTAGATCTGAGTCATATTACTTGCTTTAAGTGCCGCAAGATGGGCATTATGCAAATGATCGCCTGAAGGCCGAATGGAAATGGCAATGGAAGCTCGAAAGAAGCCCAACCCTTTCAACAGGGGACAAGTGAACCACATTGATGTGGAGGAGGTTGAAGATCAGCCCGATGCAAGAATCGGTAAGTTTTTGGTTAAGTCATTTATCGCAGTTGTTCTTTTTGATCTTGGTGCATCGATTCATACATATCAAGGGATTTGTGGATAAGTACAAGTTACCAACCCAAGCCCTTAGGTCACCCATGCTAGTAACCTCACCCGAGCAGAGTACATGGCTAGTAAATGGTGTGATCGACCGCCACTAAGGATTGGACACTATGTTTTCCCTCGCACCTAATAGTTCGGAATCCCAAGGATTGGATGTAATATTAGGAATGGATTGGTTATCAAAGTATGGAGGAAACATAGATTGTACCACAAGGTCAATTTTGCTCACCACACCGAAGGAAGAAGGATTATATGTATCACGGCACGAGCCGAGGAGAGCACAAGTTAATTGCTTATCAGGAGTGGTACAGGAAGAAGTACCAGTGGTAAAGGATTATCCTGATGTATTTCCGGAAGAGTTGCCAGGAATGCCGCCGGATAGAGACATTGAGTTTTTGATCGAGCTGTTGCCAGGAACAGGCCCGATATCGAAACGACCGTACAGGATGCCCGCAAAGGATTTGGCGGAAATCAAGAAGCAGATTAAGGAACTATTGGATAAAGGCTTTATTCGCCCAAGTTCTTCACCTTGGGGATCACCCGTTTTATTGGTGGAGAAGAAGGATGGATCGTTGAGAATGGTTGTTGATTACCGTGGATTGAATGAAGTAACAATCAAGAACAAGTACCCACTACCAATGATAAATGATCTGTTTGATCGCTTGCAAGGAGCCAAAGTGTTTTCCAAGATCGACTTGCGATCAGGGTACCATCAGTTGAAGATTCGGGAGCAAGATATACCCAAGACAGCTTTTACCACGAGATATGGACTGTACGAGTATACCGTTATGTCATTTGACTGACTAACGCACCAGCCTATTTTATGAACCCGATGAACAAAGTGTTTATGGAATTTTTGGACAAGTTCGTCGTGGTGTTCATTGATGACATTTTGATTTTCTCAAGAATGAAGAGGAACACAAGGAACATTTGAGATTGGTTTTGGAGAAACCGAGGAACACCAGGTTGTATGCCAAGTTCAGCAAATGTGAGTTTTGGCTAAAGGAAGTTGGATTTCTCGGACATGTTATATCCGGAGAAGGGATAGCAGTTGACCCCACAAAGGTTGAGACCAGAACCAAGTGGGAAGCACCAACGATAGTTGGAGAGATTCGAGTTTCCTTGGACTCGCAGGATACTACCAAGATTCATTGAGAATTTCTCAAGGATTGCAAAGCCTATGACAGAATTGTTGAAGAAGGAAAACAAATTCATATGGACTGAGGACTGTGAGGCAAGTTTTCGGGAGTTGAAGAAAAGATTGGTTACCTCACCAGTTTTGATATTGCCGATCAAACTAAGGATTATGAGGTGTATTGCACGCTCACGCCGAGGACTTGGAGCAGTGCTTATGCAAGAAGGAAGAGTTGTTTCAGTATGCTTCACGACAACTTAAGCCCCATGAGTTGAATTATGCCACTCATGATTTGGAGTTAGCAGCCACAGCATGCCTTGAAGACGTGGAGACATTTTCTCATTGGAAATCATTGTGAAGTATATACGGATCACAAGAGTTTGAAGTACATCTTCACACGTATGAGTTGAATCTCGACAGAGGAGATGGTTAGAGCTAATCAAGGATTACGATATGAGATTGCATTATCACCCCGGAAAGGCTAATGTCGAGCAGCACGCATTGAGCCGTAAGAGCCACGCCAATACCCTAATGATGGGAGAAATACCCAATGAGTTAGCCGAGGACCTTCGAGAGCTATGTTTGGAAATAGTTCCAGAGGCTATGTAGCAGCATTGGAGATTCAATCGACATCGATGGACAAAATCGAGAAGCCCAAAAGGCGATAAGGAAGTTGCCTCTATAAAGGAGAAAATGAGCAAAGGAAAAGCTAAAGGATTTCGTGAGGATGAACACGATACCCTATGGTTTGAAGACCGTGTTTATGTGCCCAATGACCCGTAGATCGAAGTTGATTTTACAAGAAGCCCATGATTCACCCTATTCGATTCACCCAGGAAATACCAAGATGTATTTGGATTTGAAGAATATTTTCGGTGGACCGGAATGAAGAAGGATATTGCGGAGTATGTAGCAGTTTGCACGTATGTCGAAAGTAAAGGCAGAACATCGAAGCCAGCAGGATTGTTACAACCATTGCCGATACCGAATGGAAGTGGGATAAACTAGGCATGGATTTCATCACAGGTTTGCCAAAGACCCGCTTAGGATATGACTCGATTTGGGTCATAGTCGATCGCTTGACCAAGGTAGCTCATTTCATTCCAATCAAGACTACCTATAGCAGTGCTAAATTGGCAAAGATATACATGACCAGAATTGTGTGTTTACACGGAGTTCCGAGGAGCATTGTATCAGGCAGAGGAACCCAGTTCACTTCGAAATTTTGGAACCAGTTGCACAAAACATTGGGAACCCGATTGAATTCAAAGACAGCTTTCCACCCACAGATCGATGGATGACCGAGAGAGTCAACCAGATTTTGGAGGACATGTCGAGAGCTTGTGCACTAGATTATGGATCTAGTTGGGATGATAAGTTGCCGTATGCAGAATTCTCCTATAATAACAGTTACCAAACCAGCTTGAAGATGGCACCTTCGAGGCCTTGTATGGAAGAAGGTGCAGGACACCATTGTCATGGGACTAAACCGAGATCGCCGGTTGTTTGGACCAGATTTGATTAAGGAGTCCGAACAGAAAGTTGTTGATTCGAGACAGGCTCAAGGTAGCCCACCTGCATGTAAGAGCTATGCCGATTCAAAGCGCAGCGATTGAGTATGAAGTTGGAGACAGAGTATATCTCGAGTATCCCCGCCACGAGGAGTGAAGCTTTTGGAGTTAAAGGAAAGTTAGCACCCGCTTCGTTGGACCATATAAGATTTTACAACGCATGGGAGAAGTTGCGATAAGTTGGAATTGCGTAAGGACTGTCAGAGTTCATGATGTATTCCATGTTTCTCGATTGAAGAAATGTCACCCCGAGATAGCAGAGGTACCGTTAAGAGACACAAAGTGCCATTGGAAGCAATTCAGTTGAAGGATGACTTGACATATGAGGAAAACCAGTTAAGATTCTCGATTATGCCAAAGCAGAGTTACCCGCAGCAAGGTTATCAAGTTTTGCAAAGTTCAGTGGAGCCACCACACCGAGGATGAAGCCACCGGGAAAGAGAGGAAGTTTTGCTTAAAGACCACCTCACCTATTTTCTAGTTAACCCAATCTCGAGGGCTAGATTCATCTTAAGGGTAGGTTTGTAACATCCCAAATTTTCAATTTGGAATGTTATACATTAGGTCATCATGCATATCATATTTTCTCGCATTTTTCCGATCCTAGAAATTTCACGCAACTCAAGGACCCTCGGAGAGAGTTGGAAGTTTCATAATTTTCATATTTGGGATTTCTCAAATTTTGAAAATAGGATCATTGGATTATTTAATTATCTTCATAAAGTTTTTCCTATAAAAATATTTGAGAGGGAATAATATGACTTTCCCAAACAATTAGGAAAATGAAGATATTATAAATAAACCAAATTTGGTTTTGGAAGATTTATTTTGCTTAGGCAAAACGAGCATTTTAAAAATTTTACGCATGTTTGCTGTTTTAAAGTTCATTTTGTTCGACTCATTTTAGGAGTCGGGAAAATTTGTTTTATTTAAACCGAGTTCGTTTGGTATTTTTTTAAATTCGTTTTGGTTTAATTTTATTAAAAAAAATCGCTACTCGACCGAGGCCCACCTGCCCAAGCCAGCCTGAGCCCTGTGCCAGGCCCCCGCCCACCTCCTCTCCCCGCCTCCCGCTCCCGCCTCACATGGTGCCCCGCCACAGACGGCAGCCCGCCGCCGAGTCCCGCCTGACCCGGCGCCCCTGCCCCCTCCCAAGGAACCGCCGCCTTTATAACCCCGACCCTCCTCTCTCACCCACCGAGAGCCACGCCACCACGGCTCGACCGACCCGCCGCCACCTAAGGACGCGCCGCCGCGCCGCTGCGCCGCGACGCCTCGCCGGACACCCCTCGACGCCTTGAACCCCGCCGCTCAACCGAGCCGGAGAGCCTCGCTTGGCGATCACCGGAGGTAGCCACCGCCGCCCCGCGCCCGATTCGGTTTTTCCACCGTGAACCGATCCGGTTTTTATTTAAAAAAAATATATGTTCGGTTTTTTTTTAAAAAAAAACCTAGATTGGTTTTATTTTTTTCGGTTTTCTTAATTAATGAACGTTCACCGAACCGTTCGTTTTAGTGAACGCGTTCGTTAGATTCGTTCTGTTAACGAACGTCCGCTTTTTAACCCGTTCGTCGTTTTTCTTTTTAATCGGATTTAATCCGTTATTTTCTGATTTGATTTCAGATCCGATTTTCAAAACTGTTTTATTTCTCGCTCGTTTATCGGAATCAGGTGATTCAAGCGCTGGAGTTTCAGAACGAAACCGCCGTTCGACTACCCTACTTTCACCGAGTTTTGCCACTGTGAAATTTTGACCTAATTTCAGATCGCTAAACCGAGTCGTTCTCTCGAGTTTCGACTTTCGGAGTTTATTTTGATTCGATTCTTTTGCAACCAGGGTTCTTAAGTTGAACTTTCTGGTTAGATCCTTTATTCGAGATTTCCCCGTGCATTAGATGAATACTTATTGTATGCTTGTTGTTTGTCTGCGTTAGATCACCCGGAGTGCGCCGCTTGTTACTTCGAATCCCTAGGACTCGCGGATCATCAGCAAGGCAAGTAACACTTTGATCATACTCTTCTACTACCCAGTTTTATGCATTAGATCTATTCCTCAAACACTTGCATGGTTAGGATCTAATTAAATTGTGGGTTTGGGAAGTAGATTGAGGTAGTACCTATTACTGTTTTACTTATGAAACCTTGGGAGTTACTTCTCGCTTGCTTGTTCATGCCATGCTATGCTAGTAGACGTGGATTGGGTGAGTGAATATCCATGATAGATGTGAGATTGTTAATTAATGGTTTATCTAAGGTGGCAACCTAAACACACATCTGGGTGGATTGAGGCACCTGGTTTCCATCAGACTTGCTCAGATTTCTTGGACCGCCACCTGTGCTCTAAGGGATCATAAGATTATTCAAACTGGAAACTTCCGTGTGCAGCCACAAGCCAATTATGGGCTCTGGCGTAGTTGACTAAGTCGTGCGAACTCTTACGGGTAGGCTAGCTGATGTAGGGGATGTAGGTTGGTACGGTCTACCCACATGTAAGGTGCTAGCGCTTCGAAAGACTATGTCTCGGTCATCCGCTTCTCAAACACCATGTAGTCACGAGAACCAAGCGGAGGCGATTGAGTCTTGTGGGGAAAAGTCATAAACCTCTGCAGAGTGTATAAACTAATCATGATTAGCCGTGTCCCGGTTATGGACAATTTGAGTATCCTGTAATTGAATATCATGTGAATCTCAACATGTTACTTCTAAACAAAAGTTATTGGGTTTTGATGAGTACTTTTTAATTGGGATTGAGGATGTCAACCATTCTCAATGTTTAACAACCACCATGATAGTTAAATAAAATTATTCCTTTGATGTAGGGAAAATCAGCTTTATGCAATGTAACAGAGAGCCTTACCACCAGCCATATATGCATGTAGTATAGGCTTATTCATTCATTGCTCTTATGTGTTACATTGCCAAGATATTCCATGTCTTGACCGTTGCTGGCTGCAACTTTTCACACCGCAGACTTTTCGCATTTACGAGTAAGGTGTTAGGTCGTGGTTCTATACTCGGTGATGCCGTTGGAGTTGATGGACTCGCTTATCTTCCAAGCCTTCCGCTGTTATTATTAGATGGCCTTAAGCCATATTTTTGTATTCAGTTCCTTTGTGGACAACGATGTAATAAGTGTGTGATTGCTACTCTGCTATAAATCCTTCGGCATCTGTGGTGTCAAGATTATCGATCCAGGATGACACTGAGCACAGAGACTTGATCCATTTGGGTCTGGTCGCTACATTTAACTCCTGGATGAACGCTGCAATGGATCTATCCTTCTTGGTGCTGACGACGTCCCAGTTGTCATCTCGGCGTCCGCAAATCTGATAGATGGTGTCCTTGAGGTCTTCTTGATAAACTTCTCCAATGCGCCCCATGGTGATGTGAGCTGCCATGCTCTTTCCTGCACTCCAAGTTGGTGCAATCGAAAACACTATCTATAGGCTTGGTGATTGGGGCGAATGTCCTTCCCGAACGTGAGCGTGAATCTTCCAGCCCTCTCTTGTGCAGAGTGGCGTTGAAAGTACCGTGAAGCTTGGTAGTCCAATGTTCGTGTACTTGGTAACTTCCTTCAAGTGAAATCCAAAAGGTGTGCCTTCATCCGTTGGGTGTACTTGATCTTCGCGTCTGGTCATCCTAAAGAGAGTAGAAAAGATGAGGAGTTAGAAAATGAGAAGAGAGTAGTGATCTATGGCTTTAACTTAGTGGTCGTGTCCTACACCAACAGAAGTGCTCAGATACCATTCTCAGAGTAGCGACCTGACCGAATGGATCAAGTCTCGTGCTCGGTGTCATCCCCGGATCAAGAATGCCGACACCACACAAGATTTCAAGGATTTATAGCAGAGTAGCAATCACACACTTATTACATCGTTGTCCACAAGGGAACTTATTACAATAATATGGCTTAAGGCCATCTAACAATAACAGCGGAAGGCTTGGAAGATAAGTGAGTCCATCAACTCCATCGGCATCATCGAGTATAGAACCACGACCTAACACCTTACTGTCGTTGCGAAAAGTCTGCAACATGAAAGTTGCAGCCCGAAAATGGGTCAGCACATGGAATATGCTGGCAATGTATCACACAAAGAGCAATGAAGGAATAAGTCTATACTACATGCATATATGGCTGGTGGTAAGGCTCTACGGTTACATTTGCATAAAGCTGGTTTTTCCCTACATCAAAGGAATAATTTTATTTAACTATCATGGTGGTTGTTAAACATTGAGAATGGTTGACAGCATCCTCAATCCCAATTAAAAAGTACTCTTCAACACCCAATAACTTTTATTAGAAGTAACATGTTGAGATTCACATGATATTCAATTACCAGATACTCAAAACGCCCATAACCGGGACACGGCTAATCATGATTAGTTTATACACTCTGCAGAGGTTTATGACTTTTCCCCACAAGACTCGATCGCCTCCGCTTGGTTCTCGTGACCGCATGGTGTTTGAGAAACGGATGACCGAGACATAGTCTTTCGTAAGCGCTTGCACCTTACATGTGGGTAGACCGTACTCAACCTACATCCCCTACATCAGCTAGCCTACCCGTAAGAGTTCGTGACAACTTAGTCAACTACGCCAGAGCCCATAATTGGCTTGTGGCTGCACACGGAAGTTTCCAGCTTGAATAATCTTATGATCCCTTAGAGCCCGGGTGGCGGTCCAAGAAATACAGCAAGTCCTCGATAGAAACCAGTGCCTCAATCCACCCAGATGTGTGTTTAGGTTGCCACCTTAGATAAACCATTAATTAACAATCTCACATCTGTCATGGATATTCACTCACCCAATCCACGCCTACTAGCATAGCATGGCATAATAAGCAAACGAGAAGTAACTCCCAAGGTTTCATAAGTAATGTAATAGGTACTACCTCAATCTACTTCCCAATCCCACAATTTAATTAGATCCTAAACATGCAAGTGTTTGAGGGTTTGATCTAATGCAATAAAACTGGGTAGTAGAAAAGGTATGATCAGTGTTACTTGCCTTGCCGATGATCCGCGAGACCTAGAGATTCAAGTAACAAGCGGCGCACCGGTGATCTAACGCAGACAAACAACAAGCACACAATAAGTACTCATCTACTGCACAGGGAAATCTCGAACAAAAGATCTAACCAGATAGTTCAACTTAAGAACCCTGGTTGCAAGAGAATCGAATCAAATAAAACATCGAAAGTCGAAACTCGAGAGAGAACGACTCGGTTTAGCAATCTGAAACTGGGTCAAAATTTTACAGTAGCAAAACTCTGTGTAAGTAGGTTAGTCGGAACGGCGGTTTCATAACGAAACTCCAGGCGCTTGAATCACCTGATTCGATAAACGAAAGCAAGAAATAAAACAGATTTGAAAATCGGATCGAAATCAAATCAGAAAAATAACGGATTAAATCCGATTAAAAGAAAACGATTTAACGGATTAAATAACGGACGCTCGTTAACAGAACTAATCCAACGAACACATTCATTGAAACGAACGGTTCGTGAACGCTCATAATTAAGAAACCGAAAAAAAATAAAACCATCTAGGTTTTTTTTAAAAACGAACATAAAAACCGGATCGGGTTTTCTTAAAGAAAACCGGATCGGGCGGGCGGCGGCTACCTCCGGTGGCTTGGCCGCGGCTCTCGCGGGCTCCGAGGGGGAGGGGGGGCGGCGAGGTCCGCGGTCGGGAGGGGCGGCGAGGGGCGGCGAGGTGCTCCGGCGACGGCGGGCGAGGTCGGGCGGGCGGCTCGGCGGCGGCGGGCTCGGGTCGGGGGCGGAGGCGGCGGGTGAGGAGAGGGGGGGCGGCCAGTATTTAAGGAGGGGGTGGCGGCGCTTGGGAGGGGCAAGCCGGGCTGGGGCGGAGGCGGACTCGGGCGGCGGGCGGCGGCGGCGGCGGCGGACGCCTCAAGGCTGGGCGCGGCGCGAGGGGTGAGGGAGGTGGGGGCTGGCTGGCTGGGCCGGCTGGGCCTTGGCCCGGGGGGGGTGCGCGTGTTTTTTTAAACAAAACCAAACGAATTAAAAAAAATACCAAACGAACTCCGAATTTAATAAAAATAATTTTCCCCGACTCCTAAAAATGAGTCGAACAAAATGAACTTTAAAAACGGCAAACATGCATATTTTTTTTAAATGCTTATTTTTGCCTAAAGCGAATAAATCTTTCAAAAGCCAAATTTGATTTATTTATAAAATCTTCATTTTTCCTAAATGTTGGGAAAGTCATATTATTCCCTCTCTTAATTTTTTTCTAGGAAAAACTTTATGAAGATAATTAAATAAATCCAATGATCCTATTTTCATAATTTGAGAAACCCCAAATATGAAAATAATGAAACTTCCAAATCTCTCCGAGGGTCCTTGAGTTGCGTGAAATTTTCTAGGATCGGAAAAATGCGAGAAAATATGATATGCATGGTGACCTAATGTATAACATTCCAAATTGAAAATTTGGGATGTTACACGTGGGCCCCACGAGGGTGGAGGGCGCGCCCACTACCTGGGGTGCGCCCCTATGCCTTGTGGACTCTCCGTGGGGCCCTATGACTTGTTCTCGGCGCCAACCTCTCCTATAAATCCCCAAACCTCCAGAAAATAACCTAGATCAGGAGTTCCGCCGCCGCAAGCCTCAGTAGCCAGCAAAAACCTATCGGGACCCTGTTCCGGCACCCTGCCGGAGGGGGGAATCATCACCGGTGGCCATCTTCATCATCCCGGCGCTCTCCATGATGAGGAGGGAGTAGTTCACCCTCGGGGCTGAGGGTATGTACCAGTAGCTATATGTTTGATCTATCACTCTCTCGTGTTCTTGATATGGCACGATCTTGATGTATCGTGAGCTTTGCTATTAGTTGGATCTTATGATGCTTCTCCTCCTCTATCTTCTTGTCATGGATTAAGTTTTCCCTTTGAAGTTATCTTATCGGATTGAGTCTTTAAGCATTTGAGAACACTTGATGTATGTCTCGCGTGGGATACCCGCGGTGACAATGGGGTATTCTATTGATTCACTTGATGTATGTTTTGGTGATCAACTAGCGGGTTCCGTGACCTTGAATCTATGCATAGGGGTTGGCACACGTTTTCGTCTTGACTCTCCGGTAGAAACTTTGGGGCACTCTTTGAAGTTCCTTGTGTTGGTTGAATAGATGAATCTGAGATGTGTGATGCATATCGTATAATCATATCCACAGATCTACAATAATCTCTTCATTTGTTCTCCGCTATTAGTGACTTTGGAGTGACTCTTTGTTGCACGTTGAGGGATTGTTATATGATCCAATTATGTTATTATTGTTGAAAGAACTTGCACTAGTGAAAGCATGAACCCTAGGCATTGTTTTGAAGCATTGCAATACCGTTTGTGCTCACTTTATCATTAGTTACCTTGCTATTTTTATATTTTTCAGATTACAAAAACCTATATCTACCATCCATATTGCACTTGTATCACCATCTCTTCACCGAACTAGTGCGCCTATACAATTTACCATTGTATTGGGTGTGTTGGGGACACACGAGACTCTTTGTTATCTGGTTGCAGGGTTGTTTGAGAGAGACCATCTTCATCCTACGCCTCCCACGGATTGATAAACCTTAGGTCATCCACTTGAGGGAAATTTGCTAGTGTCCTACAAACCTCTGCACTTGGAGGCCCAACAATGTCTACAAGAAGAAGGTTGTGTAGTAGACATCAGAATTAAATTCACATGCTTCACTTAGATCTATTTAGAGAGTCAACAGGAATTAGTCAATTGCATGGTTAGTCATAAAATGCTACATAAAACTTATGGATCACTGAATACGATATGTTTGATTACTTGCAATAGTTTTACGATATAGAGATGGAATATGTGGGAGGTACTGGTAAGCGGTTGTGGTTAGTAAGAATATTGGTGTTAAGGTTTGTGATTCTCGAAGCATGCACATATAGTCTCTTGTTATGCTATGAAGTTGGAGCATGATTTATTATTGATTGTCTTCCTTATGAGTGGCGGTCGGGACGAGCGATGGTCTTTTCCTACTCGACGTCCCTCGTCCACCTCCCCGGATGAGGATCCGTCGTCCATCTCGCCGTCCCGCCGGTTCAGCCGCCCCGTCCTCCACCTCCAAGGAGCTGCTCCGACGATCGCCTCGCCTATCGCGGGCTGCTCCATCCCACAGCGCCGCTTTAACCTGCTCCACCGGAACCGCAACATCCTCACCGACTCCTCGGACGAAGTCGAGGCCTACTCGGCGCCACCAAAGAGGTTGTACACTCATCGCAGCGCACCTTCTCCTTAACTCGACCTCTCGCATCGCACCTTCTCCTTAACTCGACCTCCCGGCGCCCACGGTGCTCCATCCCGCACCCCCATGGAGCGGCTACCTTGAAGCCGGCTCCGCGGGCGACTTCTTCATGGCGGCTCTCCCCCAGTGCGAGACCCCTTTAGCGGCGGCGTCCATACCAGCCGGATCTGCTGCTGCTGCTCCGGCTCTCGCTCGCTCGCGCTGCTGCTGCTGCTCCGGCTCTCGCTCGATTGCTCGCTCGCCCAGCTGCTGCTGCTCTCCCCCTTGCTCGTGCTGCTGCTCTGCTTCGATTAAGCCACACTTCATCGACTGAATCGACTTTTGGGTCACCAATTTTCAGGGGTTGGGGGGCTCGCCGGAGTTAAGGAAGAACCACCACAGCGGGAAGGGGCTCACGGAGAGGTACCCCACTATCTATCTTAGGGTTCGTGGTGGGGCGGGGGCCTAAAGAGCTGGCCGGGCGGCGGTGGCGAGTTGTTTTGGGGCGGCGAGCGGTCTTGGGGCCGGTGGTTCGCCGGTGGTGGTGGCGGCTGTGGGGGTGCATGTTGAAGATGAACTGCAGGCCCTCCCTAAACTACATGTCAAGTGCCTCTCTGCTACCATTGCGTTCAGTTTTGGCAGTAGCATTCAGATTCCACAGTAAATTTCACTTTCGACAGTTAAGTTCAGAGTCAACAGATTTTACCTCATCTGTTGTAGTCAGGTGGTTTTTGGTGATGTTAATTTTACATCCATTTTACATCATCTATTGGAGATGCTATTAGAATCTTGAGATTGACGATGTCTGTCTTGTGTTGCTTCAACCTTGACGTCTTATGGCTCACCGGAGCTGCTCCAACGACAGAACGATCCATCACAACAGCAAGCGATTGCCCTGGATGCCGCCTCTGATTCCTCGATCTTCCTCCACACCTCCTACAGCCACCTCTGCCTCAACTGCTTCAGCGACCAAACCAATGATGCTAAGGTCGACACGGCTACGACAAAGAGGTTGTACACTTGTTGCATCACTTATTACTATACATCACGTCGATCCATTAGGGCTATTTTGGTTCAACGGAAAACGCCGATCCACCTGGTTGTTACCATCACTCTAAATTTCTGCATGCTCTCCTTACATAATCTCACCATATTTTTTTCGTATGCATGTCGATATTGTACACAATCATGCTGAACATGTAGAGAAAAGAGAAGAGTTTTTGCGGCAATACAATGTCATGCATACATCGCTCCATGGTGGGTTCAATGGCAAACCCTCCCCACCCCTCTCCAGATTGTAATCCAGAGGAAGATATCTGTTCGAGGCGATTTGCACGCCACGACCACTCCTATTTACCCCCAAGGTGTTTGTTCTACCTTGGCATGATGATGTTAGTCATATCATGCATATGTTGCCTTGAAGTGCCTACTTTTGACATCATATATGTCATCTGCTTAGTTTAGACATGTTCTGTAATGCCACCTGTTTAGTTTCTATATCATATATGGGAATTATGCAGTCTCATGTCTTTTAGCCAGCCATAATATATGTGAAATGTGCAATGCCATCCTGTTTAACCAGGCATCATATATTTGAATGATATCTTGCCCATCCTTTTCTTCATTACATTTCCATTTGTCGACAATGTTTGTACATTAAACTACTCTTCCTGTGAATCAGCCATTTGGGTGGGAGATGGAAAAATCTGGAGTGAAAACAAGGCCTTCAGAGCAGACAGTGCTACTTGTCGAAGCAGATCTCTTGTTGGGTCCCGATAGCTCCCAGAGATGGATTCAGAGACAGATGACCAGTCCTATTCCCCCACTGAGGTGTATGCTCTAACTTGGCATGGTTATACTGCTCATATCATGCATACGGTGTATTGCATTGCATAGTTTAGACATCATATACACAATATTCAACACCATGTTCTTAGTTTAGACATCATATTGAATGCCCTCTGTTTAGCATATAAATCACATATGTGAATTAAATGATGCGATCCTGATTACTTAGATAACATGTAGGTGAATTATGTCATGCGATCCTGATTAGTTATTCATCATATCTTTGAATTATGTTATGCTATGCTATCCAGTTTAGATAGACATCATATATGTGAAATTATGTCATGTTATCCGTTTTAGTTAAACAATATAAATGTCAACTGTTTCATGCCCTCTTTTTTCCACACTATCTATTACATCTGTCTCTCATACAATGTCTGTACATTCAACTATGTTTCCTGTTTATCAGCCATTTGAATTGGAGCGGTGATGCCAAGATTCAGCGGAATAAAACACAGTCTTCAATAAAACAGTGCTACCTCTTGGTGGAGATAGCACCCGGTTGTACATGCACAAGAACCAGCCCTACCACACATAACCCAAACTCTCGCAGATTGTACCCCTACTGCGATGGATAGAGAACCAGTTTCACCCAATCTAACCCCAACCCCAATCGATAGTAACCCAGTTCCTGTTGACACAGCACCATCTCCACCACAGAGCTCCCAAACAAGAGCAGTTAGTAAGGCAGCTCCAAAGTGCCCAAAGGGCCAAGACTATCACGGCGAACCCCAACTCCACCAGTTAGTACGCCTATTCTCGTGGAGGATGCACAACCAGCCAGTCGTAGTTTAGCATCTATCACATTTGATGTTGTTAAATCGTATGTGTGTATCTTCCCATCTTGGAAATATTATATCAAGATGAAGGAAAATGCCGATTGTGGTGTTTGTCCAGAGTTATGTGTAAGTAATGTTATTCATGGCAATTACTTTGCTTCGTCCCATACATCCTACCTCCATGATGGTTATAATACAACAAATTTTCCCATTTTCTCTATAGAGAAGGACCGATTTGGAAACTCAGGATGAGGTAACCTGTGCTAATACCTCTGCTATCTTCAAGAATGCTTGGAGGCAGATCGAAATTACCTCAAGAAAACGTACTTCACCGCAAAGAAACTCATCAAATTCCCTTACGCTCTCCTAAGACACATTTATCGGACGACGATCGGGAACGCTTTGTTCTATCTCGTCCGTAACCAAGAATGTGGTAAGGTCTATGAGCTCATTTTCTATTTTTAAGTATTTTATTCTTGCGTCTTCATCAGACTGCTCATGTAGAACAAGTGCCTAAACCTAAAGAACAACTGTTCTAATTTAAGATTCCATTGCTATCATAGTTCAAAAAAGCCCTAGGCGTTAATTGTGCGTTTTGCCACCGCCTTGCGCTTTACTGACCAAAGAGCATGCTTATGCGCAGTTATGCACAGATTATGCGTAGTTATGCGCAATGCGTTTTGCCAACGCCTAGAGCCTAGGCGCGCTTAAGCGCTTGCTTAGGCGCGCCTTTTTTAACTATGACTGCTTTGCTCTTGTATCACTTTATTTACTCATACAAACTTATTTTTAAATTGAAGGATCCAATCGAAACTCCAATGGCACAGTAGGTATGTTCATGCATGTTTCTTTAATAGGTTTGATCTTATCAATAGCTCTGTTGATTTCAATTTCAATTGTGTATACAATTGACTTTCATATCATGCACATTACTAGCATCACAACAGAGCCAATAGTGTTGTTGTACATGTAGACCTGTGGTACCCATCTGAAATCTTGTTGTGCCGTGTAGTTTCCCACGCTTTGTATTCTTTCACTACTGCTTTGTCTTGAACTGATACGATTTGAACCGTGTCTCTATTTTGATTTGGCAAGACAATGCAGTGATCATAGGACATAGATATATGTTTGTTTGATGCTTTTATTATGTACTAGTACTTGGCAATAGAAGACTTGGTAGTTTAATGCTGTCCACCTTACTAATAAACTGGTTCACCGAAATGAGTTTCATATACTAGTACATGCTAAACTTGTTATGTGTCTGCTTGTTTCTTCTTTTAGAATCCTGACAGAATATTGGGGAAGAGTGCCTTATTAAGCAATGGTAAAGGAAGTAATGCAGACAAGGTTCAGGATAGTGACACATCCTTGTTGGTCTCCAACAAAGCTGATAAAACAGCTAAGGAAGACTAACTTGAAGACAGCGAGACAACCCCAAAGTCCTGTCTTGGTTTAGTGTTCGAGCATCGCCACTACCGCATGCACAAGCTATTCAAACTCACCGTATCGAATCAGTTCGGTTTCTTGAGTCTCAACTACAAGCTGAAAGACATCGATCAGCTGTGTTGCGATAAGAAGCGGAAGGATCATGGAAGTCCCCGAGCATTCAGATGCATACTTTCCGTGCAACAAAGAAGCATTGGAGGATTTTAGCGCCAAACAGACAAAGCTAATCAGCTTGCTAAGCTTATTGCCAGCATGGTGGATACCCAGATAACGTTTCTTGAGCTCTTCGAAGTTGTTTCAGCTTATGCTCTTGTTTTTCTCGCCGTTTATTTGCTTTGGTGGCCAATTTTGACGGCCGATGTATGTAATATGCTGCTTTGTTCAGATATTTGCCTTTGGTGGCTAACTTTGATGCCCAAATGGATGTAATATGTGTAATAGCGGTAATAGGCTAGCCTTAATTGCTTGCTTATTTATTTCCTTATTGTCTTCTTTAGTTGTTTGCTTGTAGTCACCGCAGTTCTTTTTCTCGTGTTTTTCTAGTGGCCACAATAGCCTATTTTTGGTAACTAGGCCAAAATAATCATGGCAACACACGGATTGTTGTAACCATGGGCCTCCTGCAGGCCAGATGATCCATGGGCCTTCGCTCGTCAGAGGACCATTGGCCTTCTATACGGGTCAGAGGATCCATCGGCCTTCTATATGGGCCTTAGGGATCAATGGGCCTTCTACGGGCCGTAGGGTCCATGGGCCTTCTACGGGCCGTACGATCCATGGCCCTTCTATGGGCCGTACTATCCATGGGCCTCATACGGGCCGTAGGATCCATGGGCCTTCTACGGGGCATATCATCATTTCGCCAATCATGGGCCGTACTATTCATGGACCATAACGGGCCGTTAATAGGCCGTATTTGATAACTCTATGAAAACAGCCCAACGGGTTTTTTTACATGAAAACGGCCCAACGTATTAACGGTCCGCAAACAGGCCGACCGTTACGATGGGCTGAATTTGGCCCACAAGCGTAAAATGACAAGAACGGGCAGATGTAACCGAATCGTCGCAAATGAGCCCAAGAATCAATGGGCCCTGAGAAGGCCGAGAGATAACTTGGGCTGGAAACGGCCCAACGGGCCGTTAATGGCTATAAAGTGATACACTATTCATTACGGGCCAGTTTCACCACGGGCCGTTAATGGGCCAAGAGTTACAAAGGTTCTCATATGGGCCGAAAGAAGTCATGGGCCACACATGGGCCGGAAGTTAAAACAGGCTGAATCATATTGGACGGCCCAGATGACGCTACTGGGCCTAATTCGGATAGGGCGAACGGGCCTCGGGTAAGCGGGTGTAAATGGGCTATATGCGTAACAGACCATTAACAAGCTTTCGGGCCGCCCGCCACCTTGACCAAGTCAAACGGGCCGGCCTTTCCACGTGAATGGGCCTCTGTTGGGCCGTGCCACGGTCGCCAGATCATAGGCGCCGGTCCAATGAGCGGATGACATCTGTCCCAACGGTGAGCCGACACGTGTTTCCTCCAGCCAAGGATGATTTTACACGTGGAAAATCCCCATTGGTCGGGGCTGTTAACGGGTTATCGGATCCAAAACCCGACCCGATAGCTTAACGGCATTCCGTTACGGTGGATGCCACGTGTCGGTCATGTTGGGGAACGTTGCAGAAAATTAAAATTTTTCCTACGGTTTCACCAAGATCCATCTATGAGTTCTACTAAGCAACGAGTCAAGGGAGATAGTTTGCATCTACATACCACTTGTAGATCGAGTACGGAAGCGTTCGAGGGAGTGGTGATGATGGAGTCGTTCCCAACGTGATTCCGATCACCGATGACCAAGTACTGAATGGACAGCACCTCGCGCTCAACACACGACGGGACGATGGCGTCTCCTCCGCCTTGATCCAGCAAGGATGAAGGAGAGGTTGAGGAAGACAACTCCAATGGCAGCACGACGGCGTGGTGCGGTTGGTACGGCATTCTCCGGCAGGCTTCGCCAAGCTCAGCGTGGAGAAAGAGAGGTGTTGGGAGGGAGGGCTGCGCCTTCAATGGTGTGTGCAGCCCTCCCCCACCCTTCTATTTATAGGAGGAGAGGGCAGGGGCCGGCCATCTAGGGAAACCCTAGATGGGGGCGGCGGCCAAAGGGAGGAGGGAGGGTGGCTTGCCCCCAAGCCAGGGGGCGCCCCTTTAGGGTTTCCCTCCCATGCCCTAGCCGATGGGCCTAGGTGGGAGGTGCGCCCAGCCCACCAGGGCTGGCTCCTCTCCCACTTAGCCCATGTGGCCCCCGAGGGGTGGCCTCCGGTGGACCTCCGAACCTCCCGTGGCCCCTGACATTACCGTATACCCTCAAACTTTCCGAGTCCGCTTAACCACTTTCCATATATAAATCTTTACCTCCGACCATTCCGAACTCCTCGTGACGTCCGGGATCTCATCCGGACTCCAACAACATTCGTAGTCACATACTTGTCTTCCTAATAACCCTAGCGCCACCGAACCTTATGTGTAGACCCTACGGGTTCGGAGACATGTAGACATGACCGAGACGATCTCAGGTCAATAACCAACAGCGGATCTGGATACCCATGTTGGCTCCTACATGTTCCTCGATGTTGTCATCGGATGAACCACGATGTCAAGGGTTCAAGCAACCCCATATTCTATTCCCTTTGTTAGACGGTATGTTACTTGCCCGAGACTCGATCGCCGGTATCCCAATACCTCGCTCAGTCTCGTTATCGCAAGTCACTTTACTCGCATCAGAATGCATGATCCCGTGACCGGACACTTGGTCACTTTGAGCTCATTATGATGATGCACTACCGAGTGGGCCCGGTGATACCTCTCCGCCATACGGAGTGACAAATCCTCGCCTCGATCCGTGTCAACCCAATGACACTTTCGAGATACCGTAGTGCACCTTTATAGTCACCTAGTTACGTTGGACGTTTGGTACACCCAAAGCACTCCTACGGTATCCGGAGTTACACGATCTCACGGTCTAAGGAAGAGATACTTGTCATTGGAAAAGCTCTAGCAAAACGAACTACACGATCTTAGTGCTATGCTTAGGATTGTCTTGTCCATCACGCCATTCTCCTAATGACGTGATCCCGTTGTCAATGACATCCGATGTCCATAGTCAGAAACCATGACTATCTGTTGACCAACGAGCTAGTCTACTAGAGGCTTACTAGGACGATTGTAGTCTATGTATTCACACGTATTACGATTTCCGGATAATACAGCTTATAGCATGAATAAAAGACAATTATCATGAACAAGGAAATATAATAATGCTTTTATTATTGCCTCTAGGGCATATTTCCAACAGTCTCCCACTTGCACTAGAGTCAATAATCTAGTTACATTGTGATGAATCGAACACCCATAGAGTTCTGGTGTTGATCATGTTTTGCCCGTGAGAGAGGTTTAGTCAACGGACCTGCGACATTCAGATCCGTGTGCACTTTACAAATTTCTATGTCTCCATCTTGAACATTTTCATGGATGGAGTTGAAGCGACGCTTGATGTGCCTGGTCTTCTTGTGAAACCTGGGCTCCTTGGCAAGGGCAATAGCTCCAGTGTTGTCACAGAAGAGTTTGATCGGCCCCGACGCATTGGGTATGACTCCTAGGTCGGTGATGAACTCCTTCACCCAAATTGCTTCATGTGCTGCCTCCGAGGCTGCCATGTACTCCGTTCACATGTAGATCCCGCCACGACGCTCGCTTGCAGCTGCACCAGCCATCGCTCCACCATTCAACATATACACGATCCGGTTTGTGACTTTGAGTCATCCAGATCTGTGTCGAAGCTAGCGCCGACGTAACCTGTTACGACGAGCTCTTCGTCACCTCCATAAATGAGAAACATGTCCTTTGTCCTTTCGTGTACTTCGGGATATTCTTGACCGCTGTCCAGTGTTCCTTGCGGGATTACTTTGGTACCTTCCTACCAAACTTACGGCAAGGTTTACATCAGGTCCTGGTACACAAGATGGCATACATAATAGATCCTATGGCTGAGGCATAGGGATGACACTCATCTCTTCTTTATCTTTTGTCGTGGTCGGGCATTGAGCTGAGCTCAATCTCACACCTTGCAATACAGGCAAGAACCCTTCTTGACTGATCCATTTTGAACTTCTTCAAAATCTTATCAAGGTATGTGCTTTGTGAAAGAACTATGAGGCGTCTCGATCTATCTCTATAGATCTTGATGCCTAATATATAAGCAGCTTCTCCAAGGTCCTTCATTGAAAAACACTTATTCAAGTAGGCCTTTATGCTTTCCAAGAGTTCTATATCATTTCCCATCAATAGTATGTCATCCACATACAATATGAGAAATGCTACAGAGCTCCCACTCACTTTCTTGTAAACGCAGGCTTCTCCATAAGTCCAGTAAACCCAAACGCTTTGATCATCTCATCAAAGTTAATGTTCCAACTCCGAGATGCTTGCACCAGCCCATAAATGGATCGCTGGAGCTTGCATACTTTGTCAAGATTCTTAGGATCGACAAAACCCTCCGGTTGCATCATATACAGCTCTTCCTTAAGATAACCGTTAAGGAACGCTGTTTTGATGTCCATCTGCCATATCTCATAATCATAGTATGCGGCAATTGCTAACATGATTCGGACGGACTTAAGCTTCGCCACGGAGAGAAAGTCTCATCGTAGTCAATCCCTTGAACTTGCCGATAACCCTTAGCGACAAGTCGAGCTTTATAGATGGTGACATTACCATCCGCGCGTCCGCCTTCTTCTTAAAGATCCATTTGTTTTCTATCGTCGCCGATCATCGGGCAAGTCACCAAAGTCCACACTTTGTTTTCATACATGGATTCTATCTCGGATTTCATGGCTTCTAGCCATTTGTTGGAATCTGGCCCGCCATCGCTTCTTCATAGTTCAAGGTTCATTGTTGTCTAACAACATGATTTCCGTGACAGGGTTGATGTACCACTGTGCGGAATGTGTCCTAGTGGACCCACGGGTTCAAGAGCAACTTGATCCAAGTACCTTGATCATCATGAATTTCCTCTTCGTTGGTGTAGGCATCACAGAACATTTTCCGAGCTGCACCACTATCCTGCTCAAGAGGTAGTACTTCATCGAAGTTCTACTTTCCTCCCACTTACTTCTTTCGAGAGAAACTCTTTTTCCGTAAAGGATCCGTTCTTGGCAACAAAGATCTTGCCCTCGGATCTTAAGTAAAAGGTATACCCAATGGTTTCTTTAGGGTATCCTATGAAGACGCATTTTTCCGACTTGGGTTCGAGCTTTTCAGTTGAAGTTTCTTGACATAAGCATCGATCCCCAAACTTTTAGAAACGATACTTAGGTTTCTTCCCAAACCATAATTCATACGGTGTCGCCTCAACGGACTTAGACGGTGCCCTATTTAAAGTGAATGTAGCTGTCTCTAGAGCGATCCCCAAAATGATAGCGGTAAATCAGTAAGAGACATCATAGACCGCACCATATCCAATAGAGTGCGACACGACGCTCGACACACCGTTACGTTGAGGTGTTCCAGCGGCGTGAGTTGTGAAACGATTCCACATTTTCTTAAGTGTGTACCAAATTCGTGACTTAAATATTCTCCTCCACGATCCGATCGTAAGAATTTTATCTTTCGGTCACGTTGATTCTCTACTTCATTCTGAAATTCCTTGAACTTTTCAAAGGTCTCAGACTTGTGTTTCATCAAGTAGACATACCCATATCTACTCAAGTCATCGTGAGAGTGAGAACATAACGATATCCTCCATGAGCCTCAACGCCATTGGACCGCACACATCGGTATGTATGATTTCCAACAAGTTGGTTGCTCGCCCATTGTTCCGAGAACGGAGTCTTGGTCATCTTGCCCATGAGGCATGGTTCACATGTGTCAAATGATTCATAATCAAGAGACTCCAAAAGTCCATCAAGATGGAGCTTCTTCATGCGCTTGACACCAATGTGACCAAGGCGGCAAGTACACAAGTATGTGGGACTATCGTTATCAACTTTACATCTTTTGGTATTCACGCTATGAACATGTGTAATACTACGCCGAGATTCATTAAGAATAAACCATTGACCATCGGAGCATGACCATAAAACATATCTCTCATATAAATAGAACAACCATTATTCTCGGATTTAAATGAGTAGCCATCTCGCATTAAACGAGATCCAGATACAATATTCATGCTCAAACTTGGCACCAAATAACAATTATTAAGGTTCATAACTAATCCCGTAGGTAAATGAAGAGGAAGCGTGCCGACGGCGATCACATCGACTGAACCATTCCCGACGCCAAGATCGTCACCTCGCCCTTCGCCAGCCTCCGCTTATTCCGCAGCTCCTCGCTGTGAGTTATAAATATGAGCAATGTCACCGTATCAAATACCCAGGAGTTACTACGAGTAATCGGTAAGGTACACATCAATTACATGTATATCAAATATACCTTTGGTGTTGCCGGCCTTCTTATCCGCTAAGTATTTGGGGCAGTTCCGCTCAAAGGACCCTCCCTTGCAATAAAAGCACTCGGCCTCAGGCTTGGGTCCATTCTTTGACTTCTTCCCGCAACTTGCTTATCGGGCACGGCAACCTCCTTGCCGCCCTTCTTGAAGTTCTTCTTACCCTTGCCCTTCTTGAACTTAGTGGTCTTATTGACCATCAACACTTGATGTTCTTTCTTGATTTCAACCTCGCTGACTTCAGATAGAGAATACTTCAGAATGGTCTTTACCATCCCTGCATATTGTAGTTCATCACAAAGCTCTTGTAGCTTGGTGGGAGCGATCGAGGATTCTGTCAATGACCGCCTCATCGGGAGGTTAATATTCAGTGGGTCATACGGTTGTGCAACCTGCACATCTTGAAGATGTGCTCACCGATGTAACTGTTTTCCTCCATCTTACAACTATAGAACTTGTCGGAGATGTCATATCTCTCGACCCGGCGTGAGCTTGGAAAACAAGTTTCAGCTCCTCGAACATCTCATATGCTCCGTGATGCTCAAAACGCTTTTGGAGCCCCGGTTCTAAGTGTAAAGCATGCCGCATCGAACGAGGGAGTAATCATCAAGACGAGACTGCCAAGCATTCATAATGTCTTGGTTCTTCGGGACGGAGCGCCACCTAGCGGTCCTTCTAGGACATATTGTTTCTGGCAGCTATGAGGATGATCTCAAGTTCGGACCCAGTCCGTATAGTTGCTGCCGTCATCTTTCAGCTTGGTTTTCTAGGAACGCGCTGAAGTTCAAGTTGACATGAGCATTGGCCATTTGATCTACAAGACATATCATTCAAAAGTTTTAGACTAAGTTCATGATAATTAAGTTCATCTAATCAAATTATTTAAATGAACTCCCACCAGATTAGACATCCCTCTAGTCATCTAAGTGTTACGATCCGAGTCGACTAGGCCGTGTCCGATCATCATGTGAGACGGACTAGTCATCATCGGTGAACATTCTCATGTTGATCGATCTTCTATACGACTCGTGTTCGACCTTTCGGTCTCCGTGTTCCAAGGCCATGTCTGTACATGCTAGGCTCGTCAAGTAAACCCTAAGTGTTTTCGTGTGTAAATCTGTCTTACACCCGCTGTATGTGAACGTAAGAATCCATCACCCGATCATCACGTGGTGCTTAGAAGCGATTTAACTTTAGCAACGGTGCACGCTTAGGGGAAACACTTCTTGAAATTGTTGTAAGGATCATCTTATTTACTACCGTCGTTCTAAGTAAACAAGATGTATAAACATAATAAACATCACATGCAATTATATAGTAGTGACATGATATGGCCAATATCATAAAGCTCCATTGATCTCCATCTTCGAGGCTCCATGATCATCTTGTCACCGCATGACACCATGATCTCCATCATCATGATCTCCATCATTGTGCCTCCATGAAGTTGTCACGCCAACGACTACTTCTACTTCTATGGCTAACGCGCTTAGCAATAAAGTAAAGTAGGTTATATGATGCTCTTCAATGACACGCAGGTCATACAAAATAAAGACAACTCCTATGGCTCCTGCCGTTGTCATACTCATCGACATGCAAGTCGTGATTCCTATTACAAGAACATGATCTCATACATCACAATATGTGATTCATCATTCATCACAACTTGGCCATATCACATCACATGACAATTGCTGCAAAAACAAGTTAGACGCCCTCTAATTGTTGTTGCATCTTTTACGTGGCTGCAATTGGGTTCTAGCAAGAACGCTTTTCTTACCATTTAATAACCACAACGTGATCTTGTCAACTTCTATTTACCCTTCATAAGGACCCTTTTCATCGAATCCGCCCAACTAAAGTAGGAGAGACAGACACCCGCCAGCCACCTTATGCAACTAGTGCATGTTAGTCGGTGGAACCGGTCTCACGAAGCGCACGTAAGGTTGGTCCGGCCGCTTCATCCCACAATACCGCGGAAGCAAGATAAGATTAGTAGCGGCAAGTAAGTTAACAAGATCCACGCCCACAACTAAATTGTGTTCTACTCGTGCAATAGAGAACTACGATAGACCTAGCTCATGATGCCTTTGTTGGGGAACGCTGCAGAAAATTAAAATTTTTCCCACGGTTTCACCAAGATCCATCTATGAGTTCTACTAAGCAACGAGTCAAGGGAGAGAGTTTGCATCTACATACCACTTGTAGATCGAGTACGGAATCGTTCGAGGGAGTGGTGATGATGGAGTCGTTCCCAACGTGATTCCGATCACCGATGACCAAGTACTGAATGGACAGCACCTCGCTGCTCAACACACGTGACGGGACGATGGCGCCTCCTCCGCCTTGATCCAGCAAGGATGAAGGAGAGGTTGAGGAAGACAACTCCAATGGCAGCACGATGGCGTGGTGCAGTTGGTACGGCAGTTCTCCGGCAGGCTTCGCCAAGCTCGCGTGGAGAAAGAGAGGTGTTGGGAGGGAGGGCTGCGCCTTCAATGGTGTGTGCAGCCCTCCCCACCCCTCTATTTATAGGAGGAGAGGGCAGGGGGCCGGCCATCTAGGGAAACCCTAGATGGGGCGGCGGCCAAAGGGAGGAGGGGAGGTGGCTTGCCCCCAAGCTGGGGGGCGCCTTTAGGTTTCCCTCCCATGCCCTAGCCGATGGGCCCAGGTGGGAGGTGTGCCCAGCCCACCAGGGGCTGGCTCCCTCCCACTTAGCCCATGTGGCCCCCGAGGGGTGGCCCTCCCGTGGCCCCTGACATTACCAGATACCCCAAACTTTCCCGAGTCCGCTTAACCACTTTCCATATATAAATCTTTACCTCCGACCATTCCGAACTCCTCGTGACGTCCGGGATCTCATCCGGACTCAACAACATTCGTAGTCACATACTTGTCTTCCTAATAACCCTAGCGCCACCGAACCTTATGTGTAGACCCTACGGGTTCGGGAGACATGTAGACATGACCGAGACGATCTCAGTCAATAACCAACAGCGGATCTGGATACCCATGTTGGCTCCTACATGTTCCTCGATGTTGTCATCGGATGAACCACGATGTCAAGGGTTCAAGCAACCCCGTATTCTATTCCCTTTGTCGACGGTATGTTACTTGCCCAAGACTCGATCGCCGGTATCCCAATACCTCGCTCAGTCTCAAGCATCGCAAGTCACTTTACTCGCATCGTAATGCATGATCCCGTGACCGCACACTTGGTCACTTTGAGCTCATTATGATGATGCACTACCGAGTGGGCCCAGTGATACCTCTCCGTCATACGGAGTGACAAATCCTCGCCTCGATCCGTGTCAACCCAACAGACACTTTCGGAGATACCGTAGTGCACCTTTATAGTCACCCGATACGCCAGACGCTTGGTACACCCAAAGCACTCCTACGGTATCCGGAGTTACACGATCTCACGGTCTAAGGAAGAGATACTTGACATTGGAAAAGCTTTAGCAAAACGAACTACACGATCTTTGTGCTATGCTTAGGATTGTCTTGTCCATCACGCCATTCTCCTAATGACGTGATCCCGCTGTCAATGACATCCGATGTCCATAGTCAGAAACCATGACTATCTCGTTGACCAACTAGCTAGTCTACTAGAGGCTTACTAGGACGATTGTAGTCTATGTATTCACACGTGTATTACGATTTCCGGATAATACAGTTATAGCATGAATAAAAGACAATTATCATGAACAAGGAAATATAATAATGCTTTTATTATTGCCTCTAGGGCATATTTCCAACAGTCTCCCACTTGCACTAGAGTCAATAATCTAGTTACATTGTGATGAATCGAACACCCATAGAGTTCTGGTGTTGATCATGTTTTGCTCGTGGAAGAGGTTTAGTCAACGGATCTGCGACATTCAGGTCTGTATGCACTTTACAAATATCTACGTCTCCATCTTGAACATTTTCACGAATGGAATTGAAGCGACACTTGATATGCCTGGTCTTCTTGTGAAACCTGGGCTCCTTGGCCAGGGCAATAGCTCCAGTGTTGTCACAGAAGAGAGTCATCGGGCTCGACGCATTGTGAATAACTCCTAGGTCGGTAATGAACTCCTTCATCCAGATTGCTTCATGTGCTGCCTCCGAGGCTGCCATGTACTCCGCTTCACATGTAGATCCTGCCACGACGCTATGCTTGCAACTGCACCAGCTGACTGCCCCTCCATTCAAAATATACACGTATCCGGTTTGCGACTTGGAGTCATCCAGATCTGTGTCGAAGCTAGCATCGACGTAACCCTTTACGACGAGATCTTTGTCACCTCCATAAATGAGAAAGATATCCTTAGTCCTTTTCAGGTACTTCAGGATATTCTTGACCGCTGTCCAGTGTTCCATGCCGGGATTACTTTGGTACCTTCCTACCAAACTTACGGCAAGGTTTACATCAGGTCTGGTACACAACATGGCATACATAATAGACTCTATGGCCGAGGCATAGGGGATGACACTCATCTTTTCTCTATCTTCGTCAGTGGTCGGGCATTGAGTCGCGCCAATCTCACACCTTGCAATCTGAGCAAGAACCCCTTCTTGGACTGGTCCATATTGAACTTCTTCAACATCTTGTCAAGGTATGTGCTTTGTGAAAGACCAATGAGGCGTCTCGATCTATCTCTATAGATCTTGATGCCTAATATATAAGCAGCATCTCCAAGGTCCTTCATTGAAAAACACTTATTCAAGTAGGCCTTTATGCTTTCCAAGAGTTCTATATCATTTCCCATCAATAGTATGTCATCCACATACAATATGAGAAATGCTACAGAGCTCCCACTCACTTTCTTGTAAACACAGGCTTCTCCATAAATCTGCGTAAACCCAAACGCTTTGATCATCTCATCAAAACGAATGTTCCAACTCTGAGATGCTTGCACCAGCCCATAGATCGAGCGTTGGAGCTTGCATACCTTGTCAGCATTCTTAGGATCAATAAAACCTTTCGGCTGCATCATATACAATTCTTCCTTAAGGAAACCATTAAGGAATGCCGTCTTTACGTCCATTTTCCATATCTCATAATCATAGAATGCGGCAATTGCTAACATGATTCGGACGGACTTCAGCTTCACTACGGGTGAGAAGGTCTCATCGTAGTCAACCCCTTGAACTTGTCGATATCCCTTAGCGACAAGCCGAGCCTTATAGATGGTTACATTACCATCCGCGCCTGTCTTCTTCTTAAAGATCCATTTATTTTCTATGGCTCGCTGATCATCGGGCAAGTCAGTCAAAGTCCATACTTCGTTTTCATACATGGATCCTATCTCAGATTTCATGGCTTCAAGCCATTTGTCGGAATCTGGGCCCGCCATCGCTTCTTCATAGTTCGAAGGTTCACCATTGTCTAACATGATTTCCAGGATAGGGTTGTCATACCACTCTGGTGCGGAACGTGTCCTTGTGGACCTACGAAGTTCAGTAGCAACTTGATCTGAAGTTTCATGATCATCATCATTAACTTCCTCTCTAGGCGGTGCAGGCACCACAGAAACATTTTCTTGAGTTGTGCTACTCTCCGGTTCAAGAGGCCATACCTCATCAAGTTCTACTTTCCTCCCACTTACTTCTTTTGAGAGAAACTCTTCTCTAGAAAGGATCCATTCTTGGCAACAAAGAACTTACCTTTGGATCTGAGGTAGAAGGTATACCCAATAGTTTCCTTAGGGTATCCTATGAAGACGCATTTTTCCGATTTGGGTTCGAGCTTTTCAGGTTGAAGTTTCTTGACATAAGCATCGCATCCCCAAACTTTCAGAAACGACAGCTTAGGTTTCTTCCCAAACCATAATTCATACGGTGTCGTCTCAACGGATTTCGACGGAGCCCTATTTAAAGTGAATGCGACAGTCTCTAAAGCATAACCCCAAAATGATAGCGGTAGGTCGGTAAGAGACATCATGGATCGCACCATATCCAATAGAGTGCGATTTCGAAGTTCGGACACACCATTACGCTGAGGTGTTCCAGGCGACATGAGTTGTGAAATGATTCCACATTTCCTTAAGTGTGTGCCAAATTCGTGACTCAAGCATTCTCCCCCACGATCTGATTGTAAGAGCTTTATTTTCCTATCACGTTGATTCTCAACCTCACTCTGAAATTCCTTGAACTTTTCAAAGGTCTCAGACTTGTGTTTCATTAAGTAGACATACCCATATCTACTTAAGTCATCAGTGAGGGTGAGAACATAGCGATAACCACCACGAGCCTCAACGCTCATTGGACCGCACACATCAGTATGTATGATTTCCAATAAGTTGGTTGCTCGCTCCATTGTTCCAGAGAACGGAGTCTTGGTCATTTTGCCCATGAGGCATGGTTCGCACGTGTCAAATGATTCATAATCAAGAGACTCCAAAAGTCCATCTGCATGGAGTTTCTTCATGCGTTTGACACCAATGTGACCAAGGCGGCAGTGCCACAAGTATGTGGGACTATCATTATCAACCTTACATCTTTTGGCATTCACACTATGAATATGTGTAACATCACATTCGAGATTAAATAAGAATAAACCATTGACCAGCGGGGCATGACTAAAACATATCTCTCATATAAATAGAACAACCATTATTCTCAGATTTAAATGAGTAGCCATCTCGCATTAAGCGAGATCCAGATACAATGTTCATGCTCAAATCTGGCACTAAATAACAATTATTGAGGTTTAAAACTAACCCCGTAGGTAAATGTAGAGGTAGCGTGCCGACGGCGATCACATCGACCTTGGAACCATTCCCGACGCGCATCGTCACCTCGTCCTTCGTCAGTCTCCGCTTATTTCGCAGCTCCTGTTTTGAGTTACAAATATGAGCAACCGCACCGGTATCAAATACCCAGGAGCTACTACGAGCGCTGGTTAGGTACACATCAATAACATGTATATCACATATACCTTTGGTATTGTCGGCCTTCTTATCCGCTAAGTACTTGGGGGCAGTTCCGCTTCCAGTGACCGTTTCCCTTGCAATAAAAGCACTCAGTCTCAGGCTTGGGTCCATTCCTTGGCTTCTTCCCAGCAGCTTGCTTACCGGGCGCGGCAACTCCCTTGCCGTCCTTCTTGAAGTTCTTTTTACCCTCGCCTTTCTTGAACTTAGTGGTTTTATTCACCATCAACACTTGATGTTCCTTTTTGATCTCCACCTCCGCTGATTTCAGCATTGAATATACCTCAGGAATGGTCTTTTCCATCCCGCATATTGAAGTTCATCACAAAGCTCTTGTAGCTAGGTGGAAGCGATCAAGGATTCTGTCAATGATCAAGGCGTCATCCGGAGATTGACTCCCAATCGAGACAAGCGGTTGTGCAACCTGGACATTTTGAGTATGTATCACGACAGTAACTGTTCTCCTCCATCTTACAATCAGAGAACTTGTCGGAGACTTCATACCTCTCGACTCGGGCATGAGCTTGGAAAACCATTTTCAGCTCTTGGAACATCTCATATCTCCGTGTTGCTCAAAACGCTTTTGGAGCCCCGGTTCTAAGCTTTAAAGCATGCCGCACTGAACCAGGGAGTAATCATCACTACGTGACTGCCAGACGTTCATAACGTCTTGAGTTGCTGGGAAAACAGGTGCGTCACCTAGCGGTGCTTCAAGGACATATGCTTTCTTGGCAGCTATGAGGATAATCCTCAGGTTACGGACCCAGTCCGTGTAGTTGCTACCATCGTCTTTCAGCTTGGTTTTCTCTAGGAACGCATTGAAGTAGAGGGCAACATTAGCGTGGACCATTTGATCTACAAGACATATTGCAAAGTTTTTAGACTATGTTCATGATAATCAAGTTCATCTAATCACATTATTTAATGAACTCCCACTCAGATAGACATCACTCTAGTCATCTAAGTGATACATGATCTGAGTCAACTAGGCCATGTCCGATCATCACGTGAGGCGGACTAGTCATCATCGGTGAACATCTTCATGTTGATCGTATCTTCTATACGACTCATGTTCGACCTTTCGGTCTTCCGTGTTCCGAGGCCGTGTTTGTACATGCTAGGCTCGTCAAGTCGACCTAAGTGTATTGCGTGCGTAAATCTGGCTTACACCCGTTGTATGCGAACATTAGAACCTATCACACCCGATCATCACGTGGTGCTTCGGAACAACGGACCTTAGCAATGGTGCACAGTTAGGGGGAACACAATTCTTGAAATTTTAGTGAGAGATCATCTAATTTAAGCTATCGTCGTTCTAAGCAAATAAGATGTAAAACATGATAAACATCACATGCAATCAAATAGTGACATGATATGGCCAATATCATTTTGCTCTTTTTGATCTCCATCTTCGGGGTGCCATGATCATCATCGTCACCGGCATGATACCATGATCTCCATCATCGTGTCTTCATGAAGTTGTCTTGCCAACTATTACTTCTACTACTATGGCTAATGGTTAGCAATGTAGTAAAGTAATTACATGACGTTTATGTTGACATGCAGGTCATAAATAAATTAAGACAACTCCTATGGCTCCTGCTGGTTGTCATACTCATCGACATGCAAGTCGTGATTCCTATTACAAAAATATGATCAATCTCATACATCACATATATCATTCATCACATATATCATTCATCACATCCTTTCGGCCATATCACATTACACGGCATATGCTGCAAAAACAAGTTAGACGTCCTCTAATTGTTGTTGCAAATTTTTTACGTGGCTGCTATAGGTTTCTTAGCAAGAACGTTTCTTACCTACACCAAAACCACAACGTGATATGCCAATTTCTATTTACCCTTCATAAGGACCCTTTTCATTGAATCCGATCCGACTAAAGTGGGAGAGACAGACACCCGCTAGCCACCTTATGCAACTAGTGCATGTCAGTCGGTGGAACCTCTCTCACGTAAGGGTACGTGTAAGGTCGGTTCGGGCTGCTTCATCCCACGATGCCGCCAAATCAAGATAAGACTAGTAACGGCAAGTAAATTGACAAAATCGACGCCCACAACAACTTGTGTACTACTCGTGCATAGAAACTACGCATAGACCTAGCTCATGATGCCACTATTGGGGATCGTTGCAGAAATTAAAAAATTTCTACGCATCACCAAGATCAATCTATGGAGTTTACTAGCAACGAGAGCGGAGTGCATCTTCATACCTTTGAAGATCGCGATGCGGAAGCGTTACAAGAACGCGGATGAAGGAGTCGTACTCGTAGCGATTCAGATCACGGTTGATTCCGATCTAAGCGTCGAACAACGGCGCCTCCGCATTCAACACACGTGCATCCCGGTGAAGTCTCCCACGCCTTGATCCAGAAGGAGAGAGGGAGAGGTTGGGGAAGACAACTCCAGCAGCAGCACAACGACATGGTGGTGTTGGAGCAGCGTGGCACTCCGGCAGGGCTTCGCCAAGCACTGCGGAAGGAGGAGGAGGTGTTGGAGAGGGGGGGGGGGGCTGCACCTTGGATGTGGTGCGGCTGCCCTCCCACCTCCCCTCTATTTATAGGGGCAAGGGAGAGGGGGGCCGGGCCCCTCCAGATGGATCTAGAGGGGGGCGGCGGCCAAGCGGGGAGGCTTGCCCCCCAAGCCAAGGGGGCGCCCCCTTTAGGGTTTCCCCCCAACCCTAGGCGCATGGGCCCTAGGGGAGTTTGGCGCCCAGCCCACCTAGGGGCTAGTTCCCCTCCATATTCAGCCCATGGGGCCCTGCGGGGCAGGTGGACCCTCCCGGTTGACCCCCGGAACCCTTTCGGTGGTCCCGGTACAATACTGATAAACCCCCGAACACTTCCGGCGACCGAATAAGGACTTACCATATATAAATCTTTATCCCCGGACAATTCCGGAACTCCTCGTGACGTCTGGGATCTCATCCGGGACTCCAAACAACATTCAGTAACCACGAACAAACTTTCCCTATAACCCTAGCATCATCGAACCTTAAGTGTGTAGACCCTACGGGTTCGGGAGGCATGTAGACATGACCGAGACATCTCTCCGGCCAATAACCAACAACGGGATCTGGATACCCATGTTGGCTCCCACATGTTCCACGATGATCTCATCGGATGAACCACGATGTCGGGGATTCAATCAATCAATCCCGTAATCAATTCCCTTTGTCTACCGGTATGATACTTGCCCGAGATTCGATCGTCGGTATCCCTATACCTTGTTCAATCTCGTTACCGGCAAGTCTCTTTACTCGTTCGTAACACATCATCCCGTGATCAACTCCTTGGTCACATTGAGCTCATTATGATGATGTCCTACTGAGTGGGCCCAGAGATACCACTCCGTCACACGGAGCGACAAATCCCTGTCTCGATTCGTGCCAACCCAATAGACACTTTCGGAGATACCCGTAGTACACCTTTATAGCCACCCAGTTACGTTGTGACGTTTGGCACACCCAAAGCATTCCTACGGTATCCGGTAGTTGCACAATCTCATGGTCTAAGGAAATGATACTTGACATTAGAAAAGCTTTAGCAGACGAACTACACGATCTTGTGCTATGCTTAGGATTGGATCTTGCCCATCACATAATTCTCCTAGTGATGTGATCCCGTTATCAATGACATCCAATGTCCATGGTCAGGAAACCGTAACCATTTATTGATCAATGAGCTAGTCAACTAGAGGCTCACTAGGGACATGTCGTGGTTTATGTATTCACACATGTATTGCGATTTCCGGATAACACAATTATAGCATGAACAATAGACAATTATCATGAACAAGGAAATATAATAATAACCATTTTATTATTGCCTCTAGGGCATATTTCCGACAAAAATTACAAGAATGATTACTGGTACTTGTTATCGATTGCCTAGGGACAAATGACTTTCTTGTTGACAAAAGCTATCCACTTTTATTACCTTGCAATTTATTCTTAGTTTTATTCTTGCAAAGTACTCATAGTTTTATCCTTGCAAAATAGTTCCATACTTGTTTTTGGTAAAGCAAACGTCAAGTGTGCGTAGAGTTGTATCGGTGGTCGATAGAACTTGAGGGAATATTTGTCCAGCCTTTAGCTCCTCGTTGGGTTCGACACTCTTAGTTATCGAAGAAGGCTACAAACGATCCCCTATACTTGTGGGTTATCAGCGGACAAATAGCCCGCGCTCTGGAGATCCTTGACGTCCTTTTCAGTGACGGAGGAGACCTCCCACTTTCTCTTGGAGCCGGACCCGGCCATTGCTGGGGGGGGGGGGTGGCAATGGTGGAGGAGATCGAAGTTGTGGGCGCTGGAGCTTGGAGGTTGGGAGACAGAAGCTAGAGGAAGGTGTGAAGAAAAGGGAGGGATCTTTACCCTTTTATGGACGGTGAAAATGCCAAGCGTCCCCCTCTTAAGCCATAAAACTCGCCTGCTCCCAATGAGATCGTGCATAAGGTGCGGTTGGATTACCCAAACCATATTGATGAGAATCCCGTAATGGGCGGGCATGATCTCTGTTTTGACAAGATGTGCCAATGAAGGCTAAGCCTCGAAACACGAAGCGAGGAACGTGAAAATGGTTCGAAGTGTTGAAAATTCAAGTGTGTCGCTTCGTCAGAAGAGTTGTCAGTAAAGGCATTGTTTCTGTTTGGACGCCCTGCCTTCTTGGCTAAGGGTTGTATTGATTATATATAGAGCCGGAAACTATCCCTTTATACAGGAGGCCTAATTAAAATATTCAAAAGGAGGAACCTGCCTTGCAATGCCGAAGACAATCCGTGTGCCGAACACATCGTCATCGAAGACTGGTTCAGGGGCTACTGAGGGAGTCCTGGATTAGGGGGACCTCGAGTGTCCGGTCTATTCGATATTGGCCGGACTGATGGGTCATGAAGACAAAGCAGAAGATTATCCCCCGTGTCCGGGTAGGACTCCTATGTGCGTGGACGACAAGTTTGGTGTCTGGATGTACTATTTCCTTCCTCTGCAAACCGACTCTGTACAACCCTAGGCCCCTCCGATGTGTATATAAACCGGAGGGTTAGGTCTGTGGAAGGGGAGAAGATTCATAGGCTAGACAGCTAAGGTTTAGCCACTACGACCTCGAGGTAGATCAACTCTTGTAACCTTTATACACACTGAATACAATCAAGCAGGACGTAGGGTTTACCTCCTTTAAGAGGGCCCAAGCCTGGGTAAACATCGTGTCCCTATTGTCCCTTTTTACCATTGATCCTTAGACACACAGCTTAGGACCCCCTACCCGAGATCTGCCGATTTTGACACCGACAGTGACACTATAGGAATGAATAGTTAGCCTTCCATTGTGCCACCACCTGTTATTTTTGTGCCCCGCCGAGGGCATTTTCATCATTTCGCACGTACGAGTATAAAAGGCAGTGGCTCCCGTGGAGATGACCTAGCTGCCTCCTCCTCCCTTTTCGCGCCTCTGCCGCGCCTCATCTCCCGCCCACTCCTCTCTCTCTCTCTCTCTCTCTCTCTCTCTCTCTCTCTCCCCTCCCTCCCTCGATTTGGATGTTGCCGTCGACGTGGTTTGCCCCCTTTGTCTCCTCTATCCAGCCGTCTGACTCGAGCCGTATTTGGCCCTCTCAAGCACGTGCACCCTCTTGTCCTCTTCCTGCTTTTTTCCTCCTTCCAGTGCGCTAGCTGCTCCCAAAATTTCTCATTTTGTTTGTGCAGATTTTGTTTCTGTACGCCTACAAGATGTTTGATGAAAGTCCCAGAAGGCTGCAGGTGAGGAGTGATCTATGTAAGACATGTGATTTCATTCTTCAAAGAATTAGTTCCATACAATTATAACAAGATGATTTCATGGCCTAAAATCTCTAAATGATATTTATATGATGTACTTGAATGACTACTTATATCTTACCTTAAGACTTTTATTCAATCTTGGTATATTTACAATCTCCATTTTGATTAGTTGTTTCAGACCAACAACAATGGTTTATCGTGTTCTTATTCCTGATTTAGTAGTACATTTGATTGGTGCTTTCTTTGTAGATAATAAAAAGTACTGGTAGCGTGAACCAGTGTGTTATATGTGCTCATGCTTGCCCATGCTAAATGCTCTCCTCTCGGTAATACTATGATTGATTTATTCTTAGGTATCTTGGTTAGCATCACTACTACTTTGAGAATTCAAGGTGCATGATGGATGCAAGGTTTTTTTTGCTCTACTTTTTTGTTATAAATAATGGGGTTACCATGACTGCCTTGCTACTTGAATATTCACTGTGTATTAGGTGTGAGTGATATATGGTCACATTCTTGCATCGGATCGTGCCCTTTTTATTCTCATTTTCATGTCTTTATCCCTAACTTTGTTTTAGTACACCTCAGCCTGCTCACTCATATTTCTGTTGTTGTTTTCCTGATCCAGATTATGCCCAGATCTCTACTGCCATCAACGCTCCATCTTCGGAGTCGTCCAGGTATTTTACTTTGCATGCTTCTTTTCTATGCCTTTTTTCTCTTTGTGATGTCCTCTGCTTGGATTAATTGTAATTATGTTGTGCATTTTTGCATATCTGGCTCCTGATGGGAGCCGCATTTTATTCCCCTTTCAGTATTGTGAATGCTTGTGGTTGTAGATAGACATTATTGAAGCAAGGACCCTGTGTAAATAAATGTTACAGGTGACCACATGTCACATGTGGGTAGCTAGGCTTGTTGATCAGGAATTACGTAGCCTTGGTATATCAACAAGTAGAGTACATGAGTCAACCATTACAAGATGTGAAATTAGCAGGTATGACTAAGTTGACTTTTTTTACAACAACGCCTTCAAGAAGGGACTCGCCCTCAGACCACCGTCGTCATGTCCAGCCAAAGACATCAAGAACATTGATTTTTATCATGGTTGCCCAGACCAACCAATAAAGGCCATCACATCAGCTAGTAGACAACGCGTTCAACAAGGTAAGGACACAAGTTTGTCACTTCCGAGTTCAACCAACGAAGGCCGATGCAAGAGTTTTCCCTTTGACAAGAAGCGGTGCTCTAGTCGTCATCCTACAAATCGGCTCTTCCGCTAGTCGCTAGTCGCGTCAACCAGCACTCCATGACGGGCCGCAGTGGCCCAGCAGACGGGTGATGAGACATCTTCCTGCCATATGCCAGAAGTTGGGCATCGTGATATAGTAGGGCTTGAAACAGAGAATTGGTGACAAACCAGTATGAGTTTGGTTGGAGAAATGGCTTGTTAGTAGGTGAAAGTGTAAAGATTTGACACATTGTGCATGTTTGTTATTAGCACATGTGTTTTTTCTTCTTCTGGAGTTTTGTTAAACAGTGGCATGATATTAGTTAAATATATAATAAAGAAGTGTCGAAAGAGAAGTGATGCTAAACGGGAAGTTTGAGGAGGGAGAAATGTACATGCCTATCCTCTTCAGTTTTGTTCTTTTGCGAGGAAATTGAGACGCTCATTCGTTCGAACACTCCACATTTGTAATATAGGAGTAAAATATAGAGCCAGGAACGTGCATGCATGCATATTGCGAATACACAACTTGTGAGAGTAAAACACAAAACCGGAACTCTTATTATGCTCCACATTGTGAGTATACTTCCAACTCGTCCTATGCACATTGCTTCGTCAGGCTCTGCACTTCATGCATGCAGTACAATGCGTCCACGTCGTGTCCTTCTCAATGAGTCGTATGTACCGCTGCACGTACCGTCGAGGCTTCACACCAGGCAGGCAGGCAGGTCGCAGCGGCGGCCGATAGGCACAGCCGAAAGAAAAGAAAATTTACTTCGGTCGCAACCGGACGGCGGGCGGGCGGTTGCGAGGTTAGTTATGGAAGGAGTGTGAGAGGCTAGCACGGAGGGGACTATTGCGAGCCTGGGATTAAGGAGGGGTGGCGTGGCAAGCAACCCGCCCCACGCTCTCCGCGCTCCTCCACAACACAACCAGGAAGACCACGGCAGGCACTCTGATCGGGATCGGGACTCGGACCGCTTCCCTCGCCCCGACTCGGAAACCAGCTCCTCCCTCCCTATATAACCAGCAGCAGCAGGACACACTCCGAACCAGGCACGCACGACACACGCAGCCGAGTTTCGCTCGCACAACACATCACAAACCCCTCCCTCCCTCCCTCGATCCATCGGCCGATCAATCATCGACTTCTCGCCCTGACCGCACCACCATGTCGACCTCCGGCCACATCGCCGTCCAAGTCGACGATGCGGAGCGGGAGCGGGAGCGGGAGCTGCAGCTGCTCGTCTCCGCGGGGCCGCCGGTGCCCTACACGCTCTCCTTCACCGACCTCTCCTACCGCGTCCGGCAGGGCCGCGGCGGCCTCATGGGCTGCCTCCCCTCGCGCGCCAGCAACCGCCTGGCCTCCACCGACGCGCCGCCCGCCAACACCAAGGCGCTGCTGGACGGCATCTCGGGCGAGGCGCGGGAGGGCGAGCTGTTCGCCGTCATGGGCGCCAGCGGCTCCGGCAAGTCCACGCTCGTCGACGCGCTCGCCGGCCGGATCGCGCGCGACAGCCTCCGCGGCCACGTCACGCTCAATGGGGAGCCGCTGCACGGCAGCCGCCTCCGCGCCATCTCCGCCTACGTCATGCAGGACGACCTGCTCTACCCCATGCTCACCGTGCGCGAGACGCTGCTCTTCGCCGCCGAGCTCCGCCTCTCGCGCGCGCTCTCCCCGGCCGCCAAGCGCGAGCGGGTGGACCGGCTCATCGACCAGCTCGGGCTCTCCCGCGCGGCGGACACCATCATCGGCGACGAGGGCCACCGCGGGGTCTCCGGAGGGGAGCGCCGCAGGGTGTCCATCGGCACCGACATCATCCACGACCCCATCCTGCTGTTCCTCGACGAGCCCACCTCGGGCCTCGACTCGGCCAGCGCCTTCATGGTGGTGCAGGTGCTGCGCACCATCGCCCGCAGCGGCAGCGTCGTCGTCATGACCATCCACCAGCCCAGCGCGCGCATCCTCGGCATCCTCGGGCGCCTGCTGCTGCTGTCGCGCGGCCGCACCGTGTACGCCGGCACGCCCGCCGGCCTCAAGCCCTTCTTCGCGGAGTTCGGCGCGCCCATCCCGGACAACGAGAACCCGGCCGAGTTCGCGCTGGACACCATCCGGGAGCGCGAGGCCCAGCAGCCCGACGGCACGGGGCCGCTCGCCGACTTCAACGCGAGGTGGCAGGCGACGCGCAAGCTCATGGATGGTGACAACGCTGCAAAGAGGGTGAGCCCGATGACGCTGGAGTACGCCATTGCGGAGAGCGTGGCCCGCGGGAAGCTGGTGGCGGGGAGCGGCACGGGGACGGTGTCGCTGCAGATGCCGACGTACGCGAACCCGATGCCGGTGGAGGTGTGGGTGCTGATCAAGCGGGCCTTCACCAACACGCGGCGCATGCCGGAGCTTTTCGGGATGCGGCTCGGCACCATCATGGTGACGGGCCTGATCCTGGCGACCATCTTCCTGCGGCTGGACGACACGCCCAAGGGGGTGCAGGAGCGGCTGGGGTTCTTCGCCATGGGCATGTCGACCATGTTCTACGTGTGCGCGGACGCGCTGCCGGTGTTCGTGCAGGAGCGGCACATCTACCTGCGGGAGACGGCGCACAACGCGTACCGCCGCGCCTCCTACGTGCTGGCCAACGCCGTCGTCTCCTTCCCGCCGCTGGTGGCGCTGTCGCTGGCGTTCGCGGTGACCACCTTCTTCGCGGTGGGGCTGGCGGGAGGCGCGTCGTCGTTCCTCTACTTCTCGCTCATCATCCTGGCGTCTCTGTGGGCGGGGAGCGGGTTCGTGACGTTCCTGTCGGCGGTGGTGCCGCACGTGATGCTGGGGTACACGGTGGTGGTGGCCATCCTGGCCTACTTCCTGCTCTTCTCGGGCTTCTTCATCAACCGGGACAGGATCCCCGACTACTGGATCTGGTTCCACTACATCTCGCTGGTCAAGTACCCGTACCAGGCGGTGCTGCAGAACGAGTTCGGCGACGCCACCAGGTGCTTCGCGCGCGGGACGCAGATGTTCGACGGCACGCCCATCGGCGGCATGCCGGAGGCCATCAAGATGAAGGTGCTGGGCGCCATCGGGAACGCGCTGGGCACGCGCATGACGTCCCACACCTGCGTGCTCACCGGCGCCGACGTGCTCGCGCAGCAGGCCGTGACGGACCTCGGCAAGTGGATGTGCCTCCTCGTGACCGCCGGCTTCGGCTTCTTCTTCCGCGCGCTCTTCTACGTCGTGCTCCTTGTCGGCAGCAAGAACAAGCGGAAGTGAGCTCGATCCATCGATCGTCATACATTACGATCGTGTATCTTATTTCATTTGGTTTTTTTCAGTAGTCTAAAAGACGGCCGATGAATGAATGTAGTATATGTAAAATGTTCAGTGCTACTCGCTTGTTTATGATCATAAATTCAGTATTGTTCAGTCATTCGAGCATTGTTCTTTTGCTTGCTGCATCTGGATGGTCAGAGTAAGGCCGAGACCTGTGTCCCAACATCTTACTTTGTGACTATAAAATTGCATGCCTGCAAATCCAAGACACTTGAGCTCAACTCCTTGTAATAAATCATAATCTAATGAGCCTCACTTCCGGTTTGAGCACCACCTAATTTTGTACGTACCCAGCTGTTACATTGTCTTAACCACACTCTTGAAATTTCCAAACAACCTCTGCTCTGCTCTGCTCTGAATGAGGCAAGAACCTTGGAAGCATCTGACGAAATTAGGCAACCGAACTTTCTGAATCGTACTGCCACAGATCATAAACAAATCTTTCTGTACCCTCTAGATTCGCAAGCCTCAGCAAATCCAAATATTTACTGCACTTTTATTTTTGACAGTGAAAGAGTTTTCCGTCAGACAACGAGACTGTAAGAAAACTCTGCAACCGTAGCTACTACCTTGTACTCCCTCTGTAAAAAAAAGTCTTAATGTGGTCAAATACCTGTCCTGACAGCAACACAAGGAGACCAGTGTCTCACTTGGCATCTTATTATTACCCGTCAAAGTCAAACACGAGGCAGGCAACCCATACACATCTACGTAGCATATGATTCAGACGGAATTGGCTGCCGGTTTGGTCTGAAATCACCGGGAAAATGTGAGGACAGGTGACAAGATGCCAAGGCCAGATGGAGAGATGGTGATCAGAGATATATCCATCTGCCTACCTACCCATCTACCTTTCTCTCCATCAGAGATATCTCTGCTCCTCACGCTTCTCCACTGGGACGAGCATCCATTGGCCGCGCCATGCTTGTTGGAGCGTTTGGGCTACCTCTGATATGCCCCCTGAACCAAACGATATAGTGTTTGTTTAATTTTCTTGGTTCAGAAGGGTCTTACGTACTAAAGAAGAATCTGGCTAGGTAAATTGTGAGAAAATTAACCTGGGTTGATAATGACATGTCAGCAGTGTGTGTCCTCACTTTGATGTCCTCTTGTGCATATCGATCGATCGTTACTGCTCAGGCGATGCTGTGCGCCATTGGGAAGAATTTCGAGCAGTGTGATCCGACGCCCATCATGGGTCGAGCTGGCGGATTCATCGGGGAGTCTATGGTTGCATTGAAGAAGAGCGGGAAAAGCAAACAGCTTGTCCGGATGGCATCTTAATTATCTCAAGATGGGAGGAGAAGAACGATGCTACGGTTCGATTAAAAGCATGCACTCCCTTATTAGAAGTATAATGCGTTTGAGTTAGATATATAATTAGTAATGTTTTGTCTTGTACTCCAAGTCTATATCCCCACCATGTACTCTATATAACCCCACGAGAGTCAGATTAATACAACATATAATAACTTAATATTTAGCTGTACTATACGATTTTAACATGGTATTAGAACGGTTTGTCCAACAGTGCCGATCCTAGGACCTTCCACTAGTTCCGCATAGCGCCGCTCCCGGCCGGGGAGATTAATCTTCTCTCCTCGAGGGCGCGGCACCCTATCGATCAAAAGATTAGATCGGTTTCATATATTAGATCAATTTCAATTTTCGAAATTCTTAGATTAGTTTCTCTTTAGCCACAAATAAATCTGATGACCCTCGAATCAAGCACGACGCTCGATCGCGTTGCAGCGGGGATCAAGACCAGCAGACGACACCCAGCTCCGATCGCACGTCCTGAAGCCACCCCGGTGCAAGCAAGCAAGCCAGGAGCATCCCACGTCCATGTGTTAATTTTTCGCATGATGCATGTGATGTCATGGATTTTAGCCAGGCTCACGCACGTGACCACCTCCAAAAGACCACGAGCAGATGCATCACCACGCATCAGTTTCTTCCATTCCGTTGAATAATAGGCTGTGCAACACAATGCATTGATCGATGCATCAGACACGTATATATGAGTATAGAAGGGGCCAAAACCTCAATTATACAGATAAACTAAGAGGTGGGCCTACGACACAATATACACGTACACATATATTCAACACCCCCCTCCCCCCGCGCAGTCGAGGTGGCGCCGGAGACGCAGAGACTGGAACTAAACTCCTCGAAGATGAAAGTCGGCAGTCCCTTAGTCATCACATCGGCGAAGTGTTGTGCGGTCGTAACATGGAGGACCCGAATGCGTCCAAGGGCCACCTGCTCACGCACAAAGTGAATGTCCAGCTCATTGTGCTTAGTTCGACGATGATGAACAGGGTTGGCGGAAAGGTACACCGCAGAGACGTAGTCACAGTAGACAACCGTAGCCTGGGAGACGTCATGATGCAACTCCTGAAGTAGCTGTCGTAGCCAGGTGCACTTGGCGACGGCGTTAGCCACAGCTCGGTACTTAGCCTCCGCGCTAGAGCGTGAAACCGTAGGTTGTCGCTTGGACAACCATGAGACAAGTGAAGGACCGAGGTAGACGCAGTAGCCAGAGGTGGACCGACGGGTGTCAGGGCAGCCGGCCCAGTCCGCATCAAAGTAGGCCACCATCTCCAGAGAAGTACACGCCGTGAGAGTGAGCCCAAGAGCCATCGTGCCGCGGATGTAGCGGAGAATCCGCTTCACGAAGGTTCAATGGGAGTCATGAGGGGCGTGCATATGGAGACACACCTGCTGAACAACATACTTAAGATCCGGCCGGGTGAGAGTTAGATACTGAAGAGCACCAACAATGGACCGGTAGAACGGAGCATCCGACACGGGCGAGCCCTCAAGAGCAGAAAACTTGGCCTTCGTTTCAACAGGAGTAGCGACAGGGTGACAGTTGAGTATGCCGGCACGCTCAAGTAGCTCATGCGCATACTTCTGCTGATGATGAAAGAAGCCGTCGGGTCGCCGAATAACCTCAATGCCAAGGAAATAATGTAGAGCGCCCAAGTCCTTGATGGCAAAGTCATCACGCAGCCAGAGAGTAATCTGTTGAAGAAGGGCTGCGGAGGAGGCCGTCAGGATGATGCCGTCAACGTAGAGGAGCAAATATGCAGTCGTGTCGCCGCGGTGATAGACAAACAACGAGGCATCCGAGCAAGTGACGCTGAAGCCCAGTGCCTGAAGGAACTCGGCGATACGCTAGTACCAGGCGCGGGGTGCTTGCTTGGGCCCGTAGAGAGACCGGGACAACAAACACACATGCCCAGGAAGAGATGCGTCGATGAAACCAGTCAGCTGCTCACAGTAAACCTGCTCCTCAAGATGTCCGTGAAGGAAGGTGTTGGAGACATCCATCTGATGAACCGGCCAGCCTCGGGAAACCGCCAGCTGGAGAACAGTGCGGATGGTGCCCGGTTTGACAACCGGTGCAAACGTCTCAGTGAAGTCGACACCAGCGCGCTGCCGAAAGTCACGGATCACCCAGCGAGCCCTATAGCGCTCAAGCATGCCATCCGAGCGGGTCTTATGATGAAAGACCCACTTGCCGCTGATGACGTTGGCGCGAGCAGGCCGGGGAACCAGTGTCCATGTACGGTTCTGCTGAAGAGCATCGAATCTTCCTACATCGCAGCGAGCCAGTAAGGATCACGTAGGGCTGCTCTGGCGGACGCAGGAATCGGTGGCGGCTCGGTGGTCGAGGCAGCGAGGAGATACTCATCGCTAGAGTACCGCAGACTCGAACGATGGAAGCCGGCCCTGGCCCGAATGAGGGAGCGAGATGGCAACGCCGGAACCGTGGCGGGTGTAGGTGGCGATGACGTGCCGGCCGAGGCCGAGGTGGAGCTCGAGGGGGCGGCCCCGTCCGAGGGGGAGGCCGCACCCGAGGTGGAGCTCGAGAGGTCCGCGCCCGCGGAGGCAGCCGAGGCCGCGCCTGAGGCGGCCGGTGGGGAGGCTGGCGATGGGGCGGCGCCCGATGTGGCCGGTGAAGATACCGATGACGGGGCGGTCGGCGAAGATGCTAGCGAAGTGGTCGGCTACGCAGTGGCGGCCGGTGAGGCGAGCGATGCCGAGGCCCCTGACGGAGTCGACGAGGGCGTCGTGGGGGCGCGAGGCGCAGCTCGTCCCACGACGCGAGGACTGCCGAAGCCCGGAGGCGGTCCAAGAATCGAGCGGGGCCGTCCACCTGGTGGGGTCGCTGGAGGGCCGCCGGTGGCCGGCGGCGACGGGAGGTACCTGCTGAAACAGAAACACCTTCTCAACAAAGTAAACATGCTGGGAGGTGAATACTGTTGGGGAACGCAGTAATTTCAAAAAAATTCCTACGCGCACGCAAGATCCATCTAGGTGATGCATAGCAACAAGAGGGGAGAGTGTTATCTAAGTACCCTCGCAGACCAAAGCGGAAGCGTTATGACAACGTGGTTGATGTAGTCGTACGTCTCCATGATCCGACCGATCCTAGCACCGAAGGTACGGCACCTCCGTGATCTGCACACGTTCAGCTCGGTGACGTCCCACGAACTCTAGATCCAGCTGAGGTCGAGGGAGAGTTTCGTCAGCACGACGGCGTGGTGACGGTGATGACGAAGTTACCGACGCAGGGCTTCACCTAAGCACTGCAACGTTATGACCGAGGTGGAAATCTGTGGAGGGGGGCACCGCACACGGCTAAGACAACTGTCAACTTGTGTGTCTACAGGGTGCCCCCCTCCCCCGTATATTAAGGAGTGGAGGAGGGGGAGGGCCGGCCTCATGGGGCGCGCCCAAGGGGGGGATTCATACTCCTAGTAGGAGTAGGTTTCCCCCCTTCCCTAGTTGGAGTAGGAGAAGAAGGAAGAGGAGAGGAGAGAAGGAAAGCCCCCCAAATCGGATTGGGCTTGGTTGCGCGCGCCTCCCACTTCGCCGCCTCCTCCTCTCTTCCACCATGGCCCATTAAGGCCCATTAACTCCCGAGGGGTTACGGTAACCCCCCGATACTCCGGAAAATGCCCGAACTCATCCGAAACCTTTCCGGTGTCCAAACATAACCTTCCAATATATCAATCTTCATGTCTCGACTATTTCGAGACTCCTCGTCATGTCCGTGATCACATCCGGGACTCCGAACAACCTTCGGTACATCAAGACACATAAACTCATAATACCAATCATCACCGAACGTTAAGCGTGCGGACCCTACATGTTCGAGAACTATGTAGACATGACCGAGACTCATCTCCAGTCAATAACCAATAGCGGAACCTGGATGCTCATATTTGCTCCCACATATTCTACGAAGATCTTTATTGGTCAAACTGCATAACAACATACACTGTTCCGTTTTTCATCGGTATGTTACTTGCCCAAGATTCGATCGTCGGTATCTCAATACCTAGTTCAATCTCGTTACCGGCAAGTCTCTTTACTCGTTCCATAATGCATCATCCCACAACTAACTCATTAGCCACATTGCTTGCAAGGCTTATAATGATGTGCATTGTCGAGAGGGCCCAGAGATACCTCTCCGACAATTGGAGTGACAAATCCTAATCTCGATCTATGCCAACTCAACAAACACCGTCGGAGACACCTGTAGAGCATCTTTATAATAACCCAGTTACGTTGTGACGTTTGATAGCGCACTAAGTGTTCCTCCGGTATTCGGGAGTTGCATAATCTTATAGTCATAGGAACATGTATAAGTCATGAAGAAAGCAATAGCAGCAAACTAAACGATCATCGTGCTAAGCTAACGGATGGGTCAAGTATATCACATAATTCTCTAATGATGTGATCCCGTTAATCAAATGACAACTCATGTCAATGGCTAGGAAACTTAACCATCTTTGATCAGCGAGCTAGTCAAGTAGAGGCATTCTAGTGACACTCTGTTTGTCTATGTATTCACACATGTACTAAGTTTCCGGTTAATAAAATTCTAGCATGAATAATAAACATTTATCATGATATAAGGAAATAAGTAACAACTTTATTATTGCCTCTAGGGCATATTTCCTTCAAATACACGATGTGAGACGGGATCATAGCAGTGGTATCCTTTGGTGTTAGGCGGGTAGCTGAGGAGGATGCAAGTGACAGAGTGAGGTGCAAGCTTATGAGGAGCAGTAGCGGTGAAGCTAGGATAGCAGAGGTAGCCAAAGATGCGAAGGCCATCATAAGATGGGGGCGCACCAAAGAGGAGATGGTGAGGGGCATAGTTCGAGAGTGGGTGAGACGGACGGATGTTGATGAGGAGGGTGGCGGTGGAGAGAGCGTCCGGCCAAAACCGTGGAGGCACGTTAGAGTGAAAGAGCAACATGCGGATCCAGTCATTAAGAGTGTGAAGGATACACTCGGCACAACCATTTTGTTGGGACGTGTAGGGGCAAGTGAGGCGGAAGATAGTGTCGTGGGAGGCTAGAAGGTTACGAACAGCGACGTTGTCAAACTCTTTTCCGTTATCAGTTTGTAATGCAAGGATAGGACGACCGGACTATGTGGTGGCATAGGAATAAAAGGCGTTAAGTGTGGCAAGGGCGTCGGACTTGCGACGAAGAGTAAATGTCCACACATAATGAGAGAAATCATCTAAGATCACCAAATAGTATAGGTAGCCCGTGTTGCTTGCAACCGGGGATGTCCAAAAATCGCTATGCAATAATTGAAATGGAAAAGTGGAAATAGTGGTAGATGCGCAAAGGGAAGACGAAGGTGCTTGCCAAGACGACAAGCCTCACAAGTATGGTCGTCGATATTATTGCATGAGAATGAAAAACCCTGACGAATTTGACGCAAAGTGGTGGGGTTCGGGTGTCCCAAACGAGCATGCCAAAGGCCGACACCTATGGCGAGGGCGACTGGGGTGGTCGAGGAGGCAGTGGCGGAGGAGTGCACCGGATAGAGCTCGCCGGGACTATCACAATGGTGAAGGACCATCAGAGTACGGGCGTCCTTCACAGAAAAACGGACATCATCAAATTCAACAGTAATGGGATTCTCACGAGCAAGACGACGAACATATACAAGGTTCATAACTATAATCACAAGAAACAAGAACATTAGACATGGTGACAGGCGTAGATGTGGAAGGAAACGAAGTACGACCTACATGTGTGATAGGTAGAGAGGAACCGTTACCAATGGTGATGTGAGTAGGAGTATGAACCGGAGTGAAACAGGTTAGGGTACAGGGATGAGATGTCATGTGGGCGGTGGCGCCCGAGTCCATATACCAAGCGCCGCCGGTGCGGTAGTTGTTCGATGATGGGGCCGAGTGCAGGGCAGCCAAAGGAGTAGGGTCCGATGGCAGTGAGACCGGTAGCAAGGCGAAGCCACCGTAGGGCTGAACCGGGGCGGGAGGAGCATGGCCGCCGGCCATCGGCGGGGTGGGCAGAGCCGCGGAGCCGGCACCGGCCAGCTGCTACGACACGTCGAAGTAGGCCGGATGGCCCTCTGGGAAAGCCTGCGGCATGGTGTAGCCGCCGAGGGGCTGAACCAGGCCAAGCGGAGCGTGGCCGCCGACCATTTGCGGGGCCGGCTGCATGAGGGTGAAGGGAGCCAGCACGCCCGCATACATGTGGCCAAGGGAGACGATGCGGTAGAAGACATCGCAGCGGTGACGGCGGTGGCTGGGGTAGAAGGCGCAGCGGCGTCCTGAGGAGCGGCGACGGCGGCAGGGGTGGCAGCGGCCAGAGGAGCGGCGGCAGCGCATACGGGTGATGGCGGCCAGAGGAGCGGCAGCGGCACGGACGAGTGGCGCGGCGACGGCTAGAGGAGCGATGGTGGCGCAGACGAGTGGCGCGGCGACAGTCAGAGGAGCGGCGGTGGCGCGGTGGGGATGGGTGGCTGCGGCGGCATGGGCGGCGGCGCCCCGGTGCGACGACGGCTGGAGGAGACGGAGGTGACGCGGAGGGAGGGAGAGAGGGCGGAAGCGGGGGTGGGGAAGGGTGGCGATACAGGGCAGCGGAGGCGGCGAAGGAGAGCGGCGGCGGCGGCAGGTGCGGTGGCGTGATGGAGTGGCAGCGGCGGCTAGTGTTAGGTCGAGGATTGTGCTGCGATAGATACCATGTAGAAGGGAAAGAATAGGTTGTGCAACACAATGCACTGATGGGTGCACCAGGCACGTATATATGATTACAGAGGGGGGCCACAACCTCAACTATACAGATAAACTAGGAAGTGGGCCCAAGACACAATAAACACGTACACATATATTCAACATGTTTGATGGCTTTCCTCTGGTCTTGGCAAAACCAGTGGACTGATAACCCACAAGTATAGGGGATCGTAACAGTTTTCGATAAGTAAGAGTGTCGAACCCAACGAGGAGCTAAAGGTAGAACAAATATTCCTTAAAGTTCTATCGACCACCGATACAACTCTACGCACGCTTGACGTTTACTTTACCTAGAACAAGTATAAAACTAGAAGTACTTTGTAGGTGTTTTCGGAAAGGCTTGCAAGAAAGTAAAGAGCACGAAAATAAAACTAGGGGATGCTTAGATAAAAACACAACTAAACTAAATATAGCAAGTGTGGCAAAGTGATGGTAGGTGTGGCGAAATTGCCCTTAAGCAATTGACTACCTTACTAGACCGATAGCAAGTTTTATGTGGGAGAGGCCACTGCTAGCATGTCATCCCTTACTTGGAATTCTATGCACTTATGATTGGAACTATTAGCAAGCGTCTGCAACTACTAACGTTCATTAAGGTAAAACCCAACCATAGCATTAAGATATATTGGTCCCCCTTCAATCCCGTATGCATCAATTTCTATGCTAGATTGAAGCTTTTGTCACTCTTGCCCTCCAATACAAAGTCCTATAAACATACAACTAACCCTATGGTGTGATCCACGCGCGCGCTCATATGATGGGCACCAAAGGACAACAACATAACCACAAGCAAATTAAATAAATCATAGCAATTCATCAACCACCGATAGGACAAAGAAAATCTACTCAGACATCATAGGATGGCAACACATCATTGGATAATAATATGAAGCATAAAGAACCATGTTCAAGTAGAGGGTACGGTGGGTTGAGGGAGAGTGGACCGCTGAATATAGAAGGGAGAAGGTGATGGAGATGTTGGTGAAGATGATGGAGGTGTTGGTGCAGATCGCGGGGATGATGATGGCCCCCGGCAGCGCTCCGGCGCCACCGTAAGCAAGGGGGAGAGGGCCCCCTTCTTCTTGTTCTTCCTTGACCTCCTCCCTAGATGGGAGAAGGGTTTCCCCTCTGGTCCTTGGCTCCCATGGCTTGGGACGGGCGAGAGCCCCTCCGAGATTGGATCTATCTCTCTGTTTCTGCGTTCTCTTCTGGCTCTGTTTCACCATTTCGCGTATATATGGAGATCCGTAACTCCGATTGGCCTGAAACCTTTTCCATGTTTTTTTTCCGAATATTATCTTTCTTGTGGCAAAATAAGAGCATCAACCGCCTTACAGTGGGCTCACGAGGGTAGGGGGCGCGCCCAGGGGGTCAGGCGCGCCCCCCTACCTCGTGACCACCTCGGGCACCGTCTCGCGTGGATTTTTCTTTAGGAATTTTCCACATTTTCCAAAAATAAGCTCCGTCCGTTTTTATCCCGTTTGGACTCCGTTTGATATGGATATTCTGCGAAACATAAAACATGGAACAAACAGAACAGCGCATTGGGCAATCGGATCAATATGTTAGTCCCAAAAATAATATAAAAGTTGCCAAAAGTATATGAAAGTGAATAATATTGGCATGGAACAATCAAAATTATAGATACTGACGGAGACGTATCAGCATCGCCAAGCTTAATTCCTGCTCGTTCTCGAGTAGGTAAATGATAAAAAAGAATAATTTTTGATGTGGAATGCTATCGAGCATAATCTTGATCATATGTCTAATCATGGCATGAATATTAAGACACGAGTGATTCAAAGCAATAGTCTATCCTTTGACATAAAAATAATAACACTTCAAGCATACCAACCAAGCAATTATGTCTTATTGAAATAACATAGCCAAAGAAAGCTCGTAACTACGAAATCATATAGTCTGGCTATGCTCCATCTTCACCACACAAAGCATTCACATCATGCACAAACCCGATGACAAGCCAAGCAATTGTTTCATACTTTTGACGTTCTCAAACCTTTTCAACTTTCACGCAATACATGAGCGTGAGCCATGGACATAGCACTATAGGTGGAATAGAATATGATGATGGGGGTTATGTGGAGAAGACAAAAAAAGGAGAAAGTATCACATCAACTAGGCGTATCAACGGGCTATGCAGATGCCCATCAGTAGATATCAATGTGAGGAGTAGGGATTGCCATGCAACGGATGCACTGAGAGCTATAAGTGTATGAAAGCTCAACAAAAGAAACTAAGTGGGTGTGCATCCAACTTGCTTGCTCATGAAGACCTAGGGCATTTGAGGAAGCCCATCGTTGGAATATACAAGCCAAGTTCTATAATGAAAATTCCCACTAGTATATGAAAGTGATAACTCAAGAGACTCTCTATATAAAGAACATGGTACTACTTTGAAGCACAAGTGTGGTAAAAGGATAGTAACATTGCCCCTTCTCTCTTTTTCTCTCTCTTTTTTTTGGGCCTTCTCTTTTTTTTGGCCTTTCTCTTTTTTTTCGTCCGGAGTCTCATCCCGACTTGTGGGGGAATCATAGTCTCCATCATCCTTTCCTTGCTAGGGAAATGCTCCAATAATGATGATCATCACACTTTTATTTACTTACAACTCAATATTACAACTCGATACTAGAGCAAAGATATGACTCTATATGAATGCCTCCGGCGGTGTACCGGGATGTGCAATGATCTAGCGTAGCAATGACATAAAAAAACTGACAAGCCATGAAAACATCATGCTAGCTATCTTACGATCATGCAAAGCAATATGACAATGAATGCTCAAGTCATGTGTATGATGGTGATGGAAGTTGCATGGCAATATATCTCGGAATGGCTATGGAAATGCCATGATAGGTAGGTATGGTGGCTGTTTTGAGGAAGATATGATGAGGCTTATGTGTGACAGAGCGATCGTATCACGGGGTTTGATGCACCGCGAGGTTTGCACCAACTCTCGAGGTGAGAAAGGGCAATGCAGTGCATCAAGAGGCTAGCAATGGTGGAAGGGTGAGAGTGCGATAATCCATGGACTCAACATTAGTCATAAAGAACTCACATACTTATTGCAAAAATCTATTAGTCATCGAAACAAAGTACTACGCGCATGATCCTAGGGGGATAGATTGGTAGGAAAAGACCATCGCTCGTCCCCGGCCGCCACTCATAAGGAAGGCAATCAATAAACACCTCATGCTCTGACTTCGTTACATAACGGTTCACCATACGTGCATGCTACAGGACTTGCAAACCTCAACACAAGTATTTCTCAATTTCAAAATTACTCAACTAGCATGACTCTAATATCACCATCTTTACATCGCAAAACTATTGCAAGGAATCAAACATATCATATTCAGCGATCTACAAGTTTATGTAGGATTTTATGACTAACCATGTGAATGACCAGTTCCTGTCATCTCTCTAAATAGATATAAGTGAAGCAAGAGATTTTAATTCTTTCTACAAAAGATATGCCCAAGCTCTATAAGTGAAGCAAAAGAGCATTCTACAAATGGCGGTTGTTTATGTAAAGAGAAACAGGCAATCCAAACTTCAAATGATATAAGTGAAGCACATGAAGCATTCTATAAAGCCACACTCAAAAGATATAAGTGAAGTGCATAGAGAATTCTATAAATCAACCAAGGACCTTCTCATACCAGCATGGTGCATAAAAGAAAAATAAAAACCTAATTGCAAAAGACGCTCCAAGACTTGCACATATCGCATGAACGAAACGAATCCAAAAACATACCGATATTTGTTGAAGAAAGAGGGGATGCCTCCCCAGCATCCCCAAGATTAGACGCTTGAGTCTCCTTGAATATTTACTTGGGGTGCCTCGGGCATCCCCAAGCTTGAGATATTGCCTCTCTTCTTTCTTCTCACATCGAGACCTTCTCGATCATCGAACACTTCATCCACACAAAACTTCAACAGAAAACTCGGTAAGATCCGTTAGTATAATAAAGCAAATCACCACTCTAAGTACTGTTGCAAACCAATTCATATTTTGTTTTGGCATTGTGTCTACTGTAATATAGCTTTTTCATGGCTTAATACACTGATATAAATTGATAGTTTCATCAAAACAAGCAAACTATGCATCAAAAACAGAATCTGTCTAAAACAGAACAGTCTGTAGCAATCTGAACATCCACCATACTTATGATACTTGAAAAATTCTGCCAAAATTAGGAAAAATAAAAAATTTGTACAGAAAGACAGTGCAAAAAGAATCAGAACCATTTGACGTCCCAGTAAAAAAATTAAAATTCAAGCACTACAGCCAAAGTTTCTGTCCTGCACCGCACAAACCAACAAGCATTGTAAACATCCTAAAGGCAAACCTTGGCACATTATTTTTATAATACAATGGAATTGTACAAGGGGATAATTATTTTTATTGAAAAGTTTCTGTAATTAAGATTCACAAAGTTCCCATGAGCCTGAACAAGTTTAAGGACGTCCCCCACTTTCACAATGCTCGTCTCTCTCACTTTCACTTTTCTTTTTGAAAAGTTTTGGGTTACCCTCTTTATTTTTTGTTGTTTTTAAACTATATGAAAGCACTCAACAGAAATAAATGACTCTCTAAAACTTCCGGGTTGTCTCCCTGGCAGCGCTTTCTTTAAAGCCATTAAGCTAGGCATTTAGTGCTCAAGTAATGAATCCACCCGGATCCCAAGGTATATCAAAGCCAATTTTAATTAACAATGGTTTGTAATTTAGTAATGAGCACAAAGTAACATATATCATGTAATGACGAAGTCTAACTCTCTTCCTATGCATCGGCATGTCATAAAAGAACAATTCATGCACACCTAGTAAAGGCCAATGCATAGTATAAATAGTTTCTTGCAATTTTATCATGTTGGAAACATAGAGAGGTGGAGATATAGTTCCTCTCTCATAATAATTGCAAGTAGGAGCAGCAAGCACATGCATATTATATTTATCAAAATCATCATGTGCAACGGTAAAAGGCAACCCATCAATATAATCCTTAATAAGGGCAAACTTCTCCGATATAGTATAATCGGGAGAATTTAAAAAGATAATAGGACTATCATGCATGGGTGCAATAGAAACAATTTCATGTTTAACATAAGGAACTATAGCAAGTTCATCTCCATAAGCATAATTCATATTGGCATCTTGGCCACAAGCATAGCAAGCATCATCAAAAAGGGATATTTCCAAAGAATCAACGGGATCATAACAATCATCATAGCAATCATCCTTCGGTAAGCATGAAGGGGAATTAAAAAATGTATGAGTAGAAGAGTTACTCTCATTAGAAGGTGGGCACGGGTAGCTAATCCTCTCTTCCTCCTTTTTTTCTTCGCTCTCCTCATCATCTTTTTCATCCAATGAGCTCACTATTTCATTAATTTCTTCTTCCATAGCTTCCTGCAAAATATTAGTCTCTTCTTGGACAGCGGAGTAGTTATCAATATATGGTTTAACATAAGGATTAGAAGCATAATTATCATAGCAATATTTAAGTATGGCAAAATTTTCAGATTCGTAAAGAGTAGCACCATACTTTTCAATCAAAGAAGCAATTTCGTAAGCACCCTTAAAAGCAACAAATTCTTCAATTTGCTGAACATCATAGTAATTATAAACACCCTTAGCATACGAGGATAAGGTTCCATTATCAATCAACTCACATTGGCAGGGAAGGTGTTTCTTAGGGTTTTCAGAACAACAAGTAAAATCATAATAATAGCATAAATTCCAAGCATAGCATTGCAAACGTTGAATTTGATCCCATAATAGTTTCCCCTTTTTAGATATACGGTGTCGCACATAACAAGCATGCTCATCTAAAGATTTGCCCTCAACTAAGCTAGTTGGGGTTTCACCTGACACAAAGGGATCAAGATGATCCAAGTAAAAAGCTTCAAGAGTGTGATAGATTTTGAGTGGTTCTTCAACCATAGGAGCAGTAGGTAAAACTAATTTTTTTGGTATTTTGCGTTTCCTACCCATAACTAAAGATAGAAAACAACTAAGAACAGCAAATAAAAATTACTTAGTGATAAAGCAAACAAGCACACACGAGAATATTCACCCCACGCTATTGCTCCCCGGCAACGGCGCCAGAAAAAGGTCTTGATAACCCACAAGTATAGGGGATCGCAACAGTTTTCGATAAGTAAGAGTGTCGAACCCAACGAGGAGCTAAAGGTCGAACAAATATTCCCTAAAGTTCTATCGACCACCGATACAACTCTACGCACGCTTGACGTTTACTTTACCTAAAACAAGTATAAAACTAGAAGTACTTTGTAGGTGTTTTCGGAAAGGCATGCAAGAAAGTAAAGAGCATGAAAATAAAACTAGGGGCTGCTTAGATAAAAACACAACTAAACTAAATATAGCGAGTGTGGTAAAGTGATGGTAGGTGTGGCGAAATTGCCCCTAAGCAATTGACTACCTTACTAGACCGATAGCAAGTTTTATGTGGGAGAGGCCACTGCTAGCATGTCATCCCTTACTTGGAATTCTATGCACTTATGATTGGAACTATTAGCAAGCGTCTGCAACTACTAACATTCATTAAGGTAAAAACCAACCATAGCATTAAGATATATTGGCCCCCCTTCAATCCCGTATGCATCAATTTCTATGCTAGGTTGAAGCTTCTGTCACTCTTGCCCTCCAATACATAGTCCTATCAACATACAACTAACCCTATGGTGTGATCCACGCGCACGCTCATATGATGGGCACCAAAGGACAGCAACATAACCACAAGCAAATTAAATAAATCATAGCAATTCATCAACCACCGATAGGACAAAGAAAATCTACTCAGACATCATAGGATGGCAACACATCATTGGATAATAATATGAAGCATAAAGAACCATGTTCAAGTAGAGGGTACGGTGGGTTGCGGGAGAGTGGACCGCTGAATATAGAAGGGGGAAGGTGATGGAGATGTTGGTGAAGATGATGGAGGTGTTGGTGTAGATCGCGGGGATGATGATGGCCCCCGGCAGCGCTTCGGCGCCACCGGAAGCAAGGGGGAGAGGGCCCCCTTCTTCTTGTTCTTCCTTGACCTCCTCCCTAGATGGGAGAAGGGTTTCCCCTCTTGTCCTTGGATCCCATGGCTTGGGAGGGGCGAGAGCCCCTCCGAGATTGGATCTATCTCTCTGTTTCTGCGTTCTCTTCTGGCTATGTTTCACCGTTTCGCGTATATAAGGAGATCCGTAACTCCGATTGGCCTGAAACCTTTTCCGTGATTTTTTTCTCCGAATATTATCTTTCTTGCGGCAAAAGAAGAGCGTCAACCGCCTTACGGTGGGCTCACGAGGGTAGGGGCGCGCCCAGGGGGGTCAGGCGCGCCCCCCTACCTCGTGACCACCTTGGGCACCGTCTCGCGTGGATTTTTCTTCCGGAATTTTCCATAATTTCCAAAAATAAGCTCCTTCCGGTCTTGTCCCGTTTGGACTCCGTTTGATATGGATATTCTGCGAAACATAAAACATGGAACAGACAGGAACTGGCACTGGGCACTGGATCAATATGTTAGTCCCAAAAATAATATAAAAAGTTGCCAAAAAGTATATGAAAGTGAATAATATTGGCATGGAACAATCAAAAATTATAGATACGACGGAGACGTATCATGGACTCATCACCGACGGTACCCTCTAACATCTGCTAGGTGTATCGTCCGCGTCTGCAGTTTTGTCATAGCGCATTTCTTTGCGCCTCCGACTTTGTGCGGCTTCATCATCCATGACGACTACGTCATCTACCACAGCTACATCTCCATGATTGGCTACATCTCCGAGTATGCACTATTTCGAATGCTCGTCGTTTCGAGACACCACATGATGATCGGGTGTGATAGACTCTACGTTCACATACAACGGGTGTAAGACAGTTTTGCACATGCAGAATACTTGGGTTAAACTTGACGAGCCTAGCATGTACAAACATGGCCTCGGAACAATGGAGACCGAAAGGTCGAACATGAGTCATATAGTAGATATGATCAACATAGAGATGTTCACCATTGATGACTACCCCATCTCACGTGATGATCGGACATGGGTTAGTTGATTTGGATCATGTATCACTTAGATAACTTGAGGGATGTTTATTTAAGTGGGAGTTCATTAGTAATTTGATTAATTGAACTTACTTTATCATGAACTTAGTCTTGTAGTTTTGCATATCTATGTTGTAGATCAGTCGCCCGAGCTACCGTTCCCTTGAATTTTAATGCGTTCCTAGAGAAAGCTAAGTTGAAAGATGATGCTAGCAACTACACAGACTGGGTCCGTAACTTGGGGATTATCCTCATTGCTGCACAGAAGAATTATGTCCTTGATGCACCGCTAGGTGACACACCTGCTGCAGAAGCTGATGCAGATCTTATGAACCTCGGGCAAGCTCGATCTGATGACTACTCAATAGTTCAGTGTGCCATGCTTTACGGCTTAGAACTGGGACTTCAAAGACGTTTTGAACATCGTGGAGCATATGAGATGTTCCAGGAGTTGAAGTAAATATTTCAAGAAAATGCCCGAGTTGAGAGATATGAAGTCTCCAACAAGTTCTATAGCTGCAAGATTATGGAGAATAGTTCTGTCAGTGAACACTATACTCAAAATGTCTGGGTATTATAATCGCTTGACTCAGCTGGGAGTTGATCTTCCAGCTGAATGTGTTATTGACAGAGTTCATCAATCACTGCCTCCAAGCTACAAAGGCTTCATGATGAACTATAATATGCAAGGGATGAATAAAACAATTCCCGATATGTTCGCAATGCTTAAGGCCGCGGAGGTAGAAATCAAGAAGGAGCATCAAGTGTTGATGGTTAACAAGACCACTAGTTTCAATAAAAAAGGGCAAGGGAAAGCGATACGTCTCCATCGTATCTACTTTTCCAAACACTTTTGCCCTTGTTTTGGACTCTAACTTGCATGATTTGAATGGAACTAACCTGGACTGACGCTATTTTAAGCAGAATTGCCATGGTGTTATTTTTGTGCAGAAATAAAAGTTCTCGGAATGACCTGAAACTTCACGAAGAATATTTTTGGAATTTATAAAAAATACTGGCAAAAGAATCAAGACCAGGGGGCCCACACCCTGTCCACGAGGGTGGAGGGCGCGCACCCCTGTCTCGTAGACCCCTGAGGCTCCACCGACCTCAACTCCAATTCTATATATTCACGTTCAGGGAGAAAAAAATTAGAACGAAGGATTCATCGCGTTTTATGATACGGAGCCGCCGCCAAGACCTAAAATCTCTCGGGAGGGCTGATCTGGAGTCCGTTCGGGGCTCCGGAGAGGAGAATCCGTCGCCGTCGTCATAATCAACCTTCCTCCATCACCAATTTCATGATGCTCACCGCCCGTGCGTGAGTAATTCCATCGTAGGCTTGCTGGACGGTGATGGGTTGGATGAGATTTATCATGTAATCGAGTTAGTTTTGTTAGGGTTTGATCCCTAGTATCCATTATATTCTAAGATTGATGTTGCTATGACTTTGCTATGCTTAATGCTTGTCACTAGGGCCCGAATGCCATGATTTCAGATCTGAACCTATTAAAGTCAATAGTCACCTAGTATGTGTTATGATTCGGTAAACCCGACGTGACAATAAGAGGGACCACTCCCGGTGATGATCGTAGTTTGAGGAGTTCATGTATTCACTAAGTGTTAATGCTTTGGTCTGGTACTCTATTAAAAGGAGGCCTTAATATCCCTTAGTTTCCAATAGGACCCCGCTGCCACGGGAGGGTAGGACAGAAGATGTCATGCAAGTTCTTTTCCATAAGGACGTATGACTATATTCAGAATTCATGCCTACATTACATTGATGAACTGGAGCTACTTCTGTGTCACCCTATCTTATAACTGTTGCATGAGGAATCGCATCCGACATAATTATCCATCACCGATCCAATGCCTACGAGCTTTTCACATATTGATCTTTGCTTAGTTACTTTTCCGTTGCCACTGTTACAATTACTACAAAACTGCTAGTGTTACCTTTGCCATCGTTACCGTTACTTTCATACTACTTTGCTACTAAATACTTTGCTGCAGATATTAAGTTTTCCAGGCGTGGTTGAATTGACAACTCAACTGCTAATAGTTGAGAATATTCTTTGGCTCCCCTTGTGTCGAATCAATAAACTTGGGTTGAATACTCTACCCTCGAAAACTATTGCCATCCCCTATACTTGCGGGTTATCAGAAAGAAAGGGAATTTCAAGAAGAATGGCAAGCAAGTTGCCACTCCCGGGAAGAAGCCCAAAGGTGGACCCAAGCCTAAATCTGCGTGCTTCTACTTCAAAGCAAATGGTCACTGGAAGCGGAACTGCCCCAAGTATTTGACGGATAAGAAGGATGGCAAAGTGAACAAAGGTATACCTGATATACATGTAATTGATGTGTTCCTTACTAATGCTCATAGTAGCGCTTGGGTATTTGATACTAGTTCGGTTGCTCATATTTGTAACTCGAAATAGGAGCTGCGGAATAAACGAAGATTGGCTAAGGACGAGGTGACGATGCGCGTCGGGAATGGTTCCAAGGTCGATGTGATCCCTATCGGGAATGGTTCAAAGGTCGATGTGATCACTGTCGAAGCCCGGAGGCGGTCCAAGAATCGAGCGGGGCCGTCCACCTGACGAGGTCGCTGGAGGGCCGGCGGCAGCCGGCGGCAACGGGAGGTACCTGCTGAAACGGAAACACCTTCTCATCAAAGTAAACGTGCCGGGAGGTGAATACTGTTGGGGAATGCAGTAATTTCAAAAAAATTCCTACGCACACGCAAGATCCATCTAGGTGATGCATATCAACGAGAGGGGAGAGTGTTATCTATGTACCCTCGTAGACCAAAGCGGAAGCGTTATGACAACGTGGTTCATGTAGTCGTACGTCTTCACGATCCGACCGATCCTAGCACCGAAGGTACGGCACCTCCGCGATCTGCACACGTTCAGCTTGATGATGTCCCACGAACTCTAGGTCCAGCTGAGGTTGAGGGAGAATTTCGTCAGCACGATTGCGTGGTGACGGTGATGATGAAGTTACAGGTGCAGGGCATCGCCTAAGCACTGCAATGATATGACCGAGGTGGAAATCTGTGGAGGGGGGCACCGCACACGGCTAAGACAACTGTCAACTTGTGTGTCTATGGGGTGCCCCCTCCCCCGTATATAAACGAGTGGAGGAGGGGGAGGGCCGGCCTCATGGGGCGCGCCCAAGGGGGGATTCCTACTTCTAGTAGGAGTAGGTTTCCCCTCTTCCCTAGTTGGAGTAGGAGAAGAAGGAAGAGGGAGAGGGAGAGAAGGAAAGGGGGGCCACCCCCCTCCCCCCCCCCCCCCCAATTCGGATTGGGCTTGGTTGCGCGCGCCTCCCACTTCGCCGCCTCCTCCTCTCTTCCACCATGGCCCATTAAGGCCCATTAACTCCCCGGGGGGTTCCGGTAACCCCCCGGTACTCCGGAAAATGCCCGAACTCATCCGAAACCTTTCCGGTGTCCAAACATAACCTTCCAATATATCAATCTTCATGTCTCGACCATTTTGAGACTCCTCGTCATGTCCATGATCACACCCGGGACTCCAAACAACCTTCCGTACATCAAGACACATAAACTCATAATACCAATCGTCACCGAACGTTAAGCGTGCAGACCCTACATGTTTGAGAACTATGTAGACATGACCGGGACTCATCTCCGGTCAATAACCAATAGCGGAACCTGGATGCTCATATTTTCTCCCACATATTCTACGAAGATCTTTAGCGGTCAAACCGCATAACAACATACGTTGTTCGTTTGTCATCGGTATGTTACTTGCCCAAGATTCGATCGTCGGTATCTCAATACCTAGTTCAATCTCGTTCCGTAATGCATCATCCCGCAACTAACTCATTCACATTGCTTCCAAGGCTTATAATGATGTGCATTGCCGAGAGGGCCCAGAAATACCTCTCCGACAATCGGAGTGACAAATCCTAATCTCGATCTATGCCAACTCAACAAACACCATCGGAGACACCTGTAGAGCATCTTTATAATAACCCAGTTACGTTGTGACGTTTGATAGCACACTAAGTGTTCCTCCGGTATTCGGGAGTTGCATAATCTCATAGTCATAGGAACATGTATAAGTCATGAAGAAAGCAATAGCAGCAAACCAAACGATGATCGTGCTAAGCTAACAGATGGGTCAAGTATATCACATAATTCTCTAATGATGTGATCCCGTTAATCAAATGACAACTCATGTCAATGGCTAGGAAACTTAACCATCTTTGATCAACAAGCTAGTCAAGTAGAGGCATTCTAGTGATACTCTGTTTGTCTATGTACTCACACATGTACTAAGTTTCCGGTTAATACAATTCTAGCATGAATAATAAACATTTATCATGATATAAGGAAATATAAATAACAACTTTATTATTGCCTCTAGGGCATATTTCCTTCAAATACACGATGTGAGACGGGATCGTAGCAGTGGTATCCTTTGGTGTTAGGCGGGTAGCTGAGGAGGATGCAAGCGACGGAGTGAGGTGCAAGCTTATGAGGCGGAGTGGCGGCGAGGCTAGGATAGCAGAGATAGCCAAAGATGCGAAGGCCATCATAAGATGGGGGCGCACCAAAGAGGTGATGGTGAGGGGCATAGTTCTAGCGTGGGTGAGACGGACTGATGTTGATGAGGAGGGTGGCGGTGGCGAGAGCGTTCGGCCAAAACCGGGGAGGCACGTTAGAGTGAAAGAGCAACATGCATATGCAGTCATTAAGAGTGCGAAGGATACTCTCGACACGACCATTTTGTTGGGACGTGTAGGGGCAAGTGAGGCGGAAGAAAGTGCCGTGGGAGGCTAGAAGGTTACGAACAGCGAAGTTGTCAAACCCTTTTCCATTATCAGTTTGTAATGCAAGGATAGGATGACCGAACTATGTGGTGGCATAGGAATAAAAGACGTTAAGTGTGGCAAGGGTGTCGGACTTGCGACGAAGAGTAAATGTCCACACATAATGAGAGAAATCATCTAAGATAACCAAATAGTATAGATAGCCCGTTGTCGGTGTCAAAACCTGCGGATCTCGGGTAGGGGGTCCCAAACGGTGCGTCTAGGATCGATGGTAACAGGAGACGGGGGACACAATGTTTACCCAGGTTTGTGTTGACATGGATTTTGACGAAGATAAAATAAAATGCATAAACCACATAAAATATAAGTGCAAAACGACAAAAATCGGTTTTATGATGTAAAGAATCAATTAAAAAATTATAATCAACCGCTCAATCGACGATCGACAAAAATAGGCATATTATATGTTCGAACGTTGATAATGCACACATTAAACCAACAATTATGAGATATGACAAAATAATTTGATAGAAAAAGCCAATAATAAGGTCGATTAATGGAACTTAAAAAAAATGATTTATTGGGTAAAAAGTGCACATGTACATACACGTATAGGATGTATGTACGTGACATGGCTTATATAATCAGACACGTAATGGAATTTTTTCTTTTCCTCTTGGTCCATGCATAGACATGCATGTACGTACGTGTATTAAGACTTCCTAACTAAATCAAGAGGCCATAGGTACGTGAAAAAGAAAGAAAATTGCGCTGCATGTGTTAGAGCTTAATCAAATAATTAGGCTCAATGGGCCCACGGCCTACACGTTGTAGAAAAACTTGGCTTAACTAAGCCCATAATGGCTGATGGGACCTTGCCGGTTAATTAGCAATAAAGGAATAAGAGAAAGGAGAGAAGCAGCCCACGTTTCCACGATGTCACGATCCCACGTACACAGAACGTGGGCAGGCGAGCGCGGCAGCGATCCAAAAATCAGCGCTAACTCCAGCCTTCCCTATAAATACCTCCTCGCTCAGCATACAAAGGGTCGGCCCTTCATTCATCTCTTCCCATCTGCTGCTGCTAGAACACACACATACGAACTGACAAAGAAAAGAAGAGAAAGAGGCAGGCGTGCTGCTTCCTGTTGGTTTGCTTCCTGTTGGTTTGAAGGTGAGACTCATGGCTGTCTTCTAGCCCCTGGTTTGGCCATTGTGGTACAGACCAGGGAGCTTTCTTCTTCTTCCTCTCCCAAAAATCTTGTCCTTAGTCCGGCCATTGCGGTACAGGCTAAGGAGTGTGTTACATCCATCTCAAACTTTTGTCTTTGGTTCGGCCATCGCGGTACAAACCAAGGAATTGATGTTATATCCATTCCAAAAAATTTGCCTTCGGTTCGGACATCACGGCACAAATTAAGAAGCATGTTTCATCTCCCTAAAATTATTGCCTTTGGTTCGGCCATTGCGGTACAAACCAAAGTGCATGTTTAATCTACATAAAAAAAGTTCTCCTTGGTTCGACCATCGCGGTACGAGCCAAGGAGCATGCATGTTTCTTCTGCATGTTGCATATGCTTCATCCTAATGATCTCCTTTTTGGTTCGGTCCTCTTAGTGATACAAGCCAGGATGAGCGTCTCATTCCTTGGTTTGGTCCCTATACGCGGATACAAATCAAGAGAGTATCATAGGTACGAAAACCTCATAAAAAATTGTCTTGGTTTGGTCATCATAAACGAAACTCATATGACTAAGTCAGAGCCAAATCACAAAAATGTTAAACTGAATCCATAGTAAAACTCTTGTTCGGTTATGCTACGGACATTATGTGTCATGTTAGCCGTAATACGGACAAGAATATATGAAAACAAACCTTCACTTGGTTACGCTACACGAGGGCATTATCTTAATGCTACTCGATGTTAGTAGTAATACAAGCAAGGCAAAACTTAATTAAAAAATGCGTTCATGCTACACACGCAAAGACCAAAATTATGCAAGATGAATTATAAAACATGTTGCATCATAAAAGAACCAATCTTACCTGGTTACGCTACACGCGGGCATTATCTTAATGCTACGCGATGCTAGTAGTAATACAAGTAAGAGAAAATCAAGCAAAACATTCGGGCCACATATTTTGGCTAAAGTCAAATAAAATATGTCATGAAATGCTCCAATGCTATAAGAGCCTAAACTATTAGCATCGTCATAAATGGATATCACAAACTCTATTTACTTGTGTTATGCTACACACTAGCGCCAATGAAATGACGCTATGTGGAGTTAGTGCTAATACCATGTGAGACACAAACATAAACAAAATGATAGATGTCATACGACTAATGCAACACCATAATTGCTCCACAAACCTTTGCTTGGTTACACTGCACGCGGGCATTATCTTAGTGCCATGCGGTGTTAGTAGTAATACTGGTAAAGCAGAACTTAATAAAAATAAGTTCACTCCACATCCACATATGCATACAAAATTCATGCAAAATACATGATAAGGCATATTTCATGTAGCCCACATAGTCTTTAAACAAATAAAAAATATCATAAACAAACTCCATTCGGGTCAAGCTATACGTGTGCGTCATATCATTGCACCGTGTGCTTAGTTTTGATACCGTGTGAAGTCAAAGTCAACAAAATATGGCACATATCATATGCACCATAAAAAGCATCAAAATTGTGTCAGAAAGCTTTAGTCCATTACGCTACACACCGACACCACATTAGTGTCATGTGGTGATAGTAGTAATGTGATGATGCAAAACTTATTAAAATGGGCATGTCACATGTATCCATGCCACCAAAACCAAAGATGCCATATAAAATTCCCAAAGAAAAATATATACATATCCTATATGCTAAACGTAGGATAAAACTATTCCTAGCCAAAATCAACCTGCATTTCGCATATAAATGAGGTTGAACACACACAAATTGTTGCATGCTAGGAAAACATATTCCGAAACATCACACATAAAATCATAGAGGAGTACTTGCATGTAACCAAACTTCAAGCTCACCAAGCAGGAGTTCGTCGTCGACCGCGAGGAGGATCTCTCTTGTAGAATGTTGTAATAGGAATGTGATGCAATCCTATGTAATAGATATGTTGGAATTCTTAATCAGGGGTTTTCTCTTCGGAGATGTAATTAACAGCTTTTTTATGAAAATGTAAGAGTTCTGGAAATAATGTACCTGCAATGTTTGATTCTATTTTTATTTTATGCATTTAAATTTCACTCTGTATCAATGACGTGGACGCGTGTTCTCACGCCCACCATTTTCCCGTCATCAGTTTGGGCCCTCTCTATGGAGGTTATACCCTACTTCCTGCTTGATTGATCTTGCTGAATATGAGTGTTACAAGAGTTGATCTACCTCGAGATCATATGTTGTGGTCTAAGCCCTAGAGGTATGATGAGTAATGTCATAATGATCTAGCATATATATCATCTATCTATCGACTAGCCTAGCCTCGTCTTATATAATGTACCAGAGGCCTAGGATTGCAAGAGTCCTAGTCGAATACGCCGGTGGGGAGGAGTCCTTGTCTTGATCACCAAGTCTTGTAGAATCTTCCTTGCATATGTCATCGGCTGTCCGAACTGGCCCATGAGTATTCGGCCCTGGGGTCCTCGGCCCAAATCAGCTGATCGGGAGACGACGTGGTGAGTACCCCCTAGTCCAGGACACCGTCACCCGTGTTGCTTGCAACCAGGGATGTCCAAAAATCACTATGCAATAACTGAAATGGAAAAGTGGAAATAGTGGTAGATGCGCTTAAGGGAAGACGAACGTGTTTGCCATGACGACAAGCCTCACAAGTATGGTCGTCGATATTATTGCATGAGAACGAAAAACTTTGACGAATTTGACGCAAAGTGGTGGGGTTCGGGTGTCCCAAACGAGCATGCCAAAGGTCGACACCTGCGGCGAGGGTGACTGGGGTGGTAGAGGAGGCAGTGGTGGACGAGTGAACCGGATAGAGCTCATCAGGACTATCACAACGGTGAAGGACCATCCGAGTACGGGCGTCCTTCGCAGAAAAACCAACATCATCAAATTCAACGGTAATGGGATTCTCACGAACATATACAAGGTTCATAACTAAATCACAAGAAACAAGAACATTAGACATGGTGACATGCGTAGATTTGGAAGGAAACGAAGTACGGCCTACATGTGTGATAGGTAGAGAGGAACCGTTACCAATGGTGATGTGAGTAGGAGTATGAACCGGAGTGAAACAGGTTAGGGTTGAGGGATGAGATGTCATGTGCGGGGTGGCGCCCGAGTCCATGTACCAAGCGCCGCCAGTGCGGTAGTTGTTCGGTGATGGGGCCGAGTGCAGGACAGCCAAAGGAGTAGGGTCCCATAGCGGTGAGACCGGTAGCAAGGCGAAGCCACCGTAGGGCTGAACCGGGGCGGGCGGAGCATGGCCACCGGCCATCGGCGGGGCGGGCAGAGCCGCGGAGCCGGCACCGGCCTGCTGCTGCGGCACGTCGAAGTAGGCCGGATGGCCCTCCAGGAAAGCCTGCGGCGTGGTGTAGCCGCCGAGGGGCTGAACCAGGCTGGGCGGAGCATGGCCGCGGCCATTTGCGGGGCCGGCTGCATGTGGGTGAAGGGAGCCGGCGCGCCCGCATACATGTGGCCGAAGGGAGACCATGCAGTAGAAGACATCGCAGCGGTGACAGCGGTGGCTGGAGTAGAAGGCGCGGCGGAGTGTGGGCACGGCGGCGGCCTGAGGAGCGGCGACGACGGTAGGGGTGGCGGCGGCCAAAGGAGTGGAGGCAGCACAGACGAGTGATGGCGGCCAGAGGAGCAACAGCGGCACGGACGAGTGGCGCGGCGACGACTAGAGGAGCGGTGGTGGCGCAGACGAGTGGCGCGGCGGCAGTCAGAGGAGCGGCGGTAGCGCGATGGGGATGGGTGGCAGCGGCGGCATGGGCGGCGGCAACCCGGTGCGACGACGGCTGGAGGAGACGGAGGTGACGGGGCGGGAGGGAGAGGGACGGAAGCAGGGGTGGGGAAGGGTGGCGATACAGGGCAGCGGAGGCGGCGACGGAGAGCGGCGGCAGCAGGTGTGGTGGCGTGATGGAGTGGCAGCGGCGGCTAGAGTTAGGTCGAGTATCGTGCTGCGATAGATACCATGTAGAAGGGAAAGAATAGGTTATTCAACACAATGCACTGATCGGTGCACCAGGCACGTATATATGATTACAGAGGGGGGCCACAACCTCAACTATAGAGATAAACTAGGAGGTGGGCCCAAGACACAATATATACGTACACATATATTCAACATGTTTGATGGGTGTTCTCCGGTTTTGGCAAAACCAGTGGAATCATCACATTCAGTACCCTCTAACATCTGCTAGGTGTATCGTCCGCGTCTGCAGTTTTGTCATAGCGCATTTCTTTGCGCCTCCGACTTTGTGCGGCTTCATCATCCATGACGACTACGTCATCCACCACGGCTACATCACCATGATTGGCTACATCTCCGAGTATGCACCATTTTGAATGCTCGTCGTTTCGAGACACCATGTGATGATCGGGTGTGATAGACTCTACGTTCACATACAACGGGTGTAAGACAGTTTTGCACATGCAGAATACTTGGGTTAAACTTGACGAGCCTAGCTTGTACAGACTTGGCCTCGGAACAATGGAGACCGAAAGGTCGAACATGAGTCATATAGTAGATATGATCAACATAGAGATGTTCACCATTGATGACTACCCCATCTCACGTGATGATCGGACATGGGTTAGTTGATTTGGATCATGTATCACTTAGATAACTTGAGGGATGTTTATTTAAGTGGGAGTTCATTAGTAATTTGATTAACTGAACTTACTTTATCATGAACTTAGTCTTGTAGTTTTGCAAATCTATGTTGTAGATCAATCGCCCGAGCTACCGCTCCCTTGAATTTTAATGCGTTCCTAGAGAAAGCTAAGTTGAAAGATGATGCTAGCAACTACACGGACTGGGTCCGTAACTTGGGGATTATCCTCATTGCTGAATAGAAGAATTATGTCCTTGATGCACCGCTAGGTGACAGACCTGCTGCAGAAGCTGATGCAGATGTTATGAACCTCGGGCAAGCTCGATCTGGTGACTACTCAATAGTTCAGTGTGCCATGCTTTAAGGCTTAGAACCGGGACTTCAAATGCGTTTTGAACGTCATGGAGCATATGAGATGTACTAGGAGTTGAAGTTAATATTTCAAGCAAATGCCCGAGTTGAGAGATATGAAGTCTCCAACAAGTTCTATAGCTACAAGATGGAGGAGAACAGTTCTGTCAGTGAACACATACTCAAAATTTCTGGGTATTATAATCGCTTGACTCAACTGGGAGTTGATCTTCTAGCTGAATGTGTTATTGACAGAGGTCTTCAATCACTGCCTCCAAGCTACAAAGGCTTCATGATGAACTATAATATGCAAGGGATGAACAAAACAATTCCCGAGCTGTTCGCAATGCTTAAGGCCGCGGAGGTAGAAATCAAGAAGGAGCATCAAGTGTTGATGGTTAACAAGACCACTAGTTTCAAGAAAAAGGGCAAGGGAAAGTGATACGTCTCCATCGTATCTACTTATCCAAACACTTTTGCCCTTGTTTTGGACTCTAACTTGCATGATTTGAATGGAACTAACCCGGACTGACGCTGTTTTCAGCAGAATTGCCATGGTGTTATTTTTGTGCAGAAATAAAAGTTCTCGGAATGACCTGAAATTTCACGGAGAATATTTTTGGAATTTATAAAAAATATTGGCGAAAGAATCAAGACCAGGGGGCCCACACCCTGTCCACGAGGGTGGAGGGCACGCCCCCTGTCTCGTGGGCCCTTGAGGCTCCACCGACCTCAACTCCAACTCTATATATTCACGTTCAGGGTGAAAAAAATCAGAGAGAAGGATTCATCGCGTTTTACGATACGTAGCCGCCGCCAAGACCTAAACTCTCTCGGGGGGGATGATCTGGAGTCCGTTCGGGGCTCCGTAGAGGAGAATCCGTCGCCGTCGTCATCATCAACCTTCCTCCATCACCAATTTCATGATGCTCACCGCCTGCGTGAGTAATTCCATCGTAGGCTTGCTGGACGATGATGGGTTGGATGAGATTTATCATGTAATCGAGTTAGTTTTTTTAGGGTTTGATCCCTAGTATCCATTATGTTCTAAGATTGATGTTGCTATGACTTTGCTATGCTTAATGCTTGTCACTAGGGCCCGAGTGCCATGATTTTAGATCTGAACCTATTATGTTTTCATGAATATATGTGAGTTCTTGATCCTATCTTGGAAGTCAATAGTCACCTACTATGTGATATGATCCAGTAAACCCGAAGTGACAATAATCGGGACCACTCCCGGTGATGATTGTAGTTTGAGGAGTTCATGTATTCACTAAGTGTTAATGCTTTGGTCATGTACTCTATTGAAAGGAGGCTTTAATATCCCTTAGTTTCCAATAGGACCTCGCTGCCACGGGAGGGTAGGACAAAAGATATCATGCAAGTTCTTTTCCATAAGCACGTACGACTATATTCGCAATACATGCCAACATTACATTGATGAACTGAAGCTACTTCTGTGTCGCCCTATGTTATAACTATTTCATGAGGAATCGCATCCGGCATAATTATCCATCACCGATCCAATACATACGAGCTTTTCACATATTGATCTTTGCTTAGTTACATTTCCGTTGCCACTGTTACAGTTACTACAAAACTGCTACTGTTACCTTTGCCATCGTTACCGTTACTTTCATACTACTTTGCTACTAAATACTTTGCTGCAGATATTAAGTTTTCCAGGTGTGGTTTAATTGACAACTCAACTACTTGAGAATATTCTTTGGCTCCCATTGTGTTGAATCAATAAACTTGGGTTGAATACTCTACCCTCGAAAGCTGTTGCCATCCCCTAAACTTGCAGGTTATCAGAAAGAAAGGGAACTTCAAGAAGAATGGCAAGCAAGTTGCCACTCCCGGGAAGAAGCCCAAAGCTGGACCCAAGCCTAAATCTGCGTGCTTCTACTGCAAAGGAAATGATCACTGGAAGCGGAACTGCCCCAAGTATTTGACGGATAAGAAGGATGGCAAAGTGAACAAAGGTATATTTGATACACATGTAATTGATGCGTTCCTTACTAATGCTCGTAGTAGGGCTTGGGTATTTGATACTGGTTTGGTTGCTCATATTTGTAACTCGAAATAGGAGCTACGGAATAAACGAAGATTGGCTAAGGACGAGGTGACGATGCGCGTCGGGAATGGTTCCAAGGTCGATGTGATCGCTATTGGGAATGGTTCCAAGGTTGATGTGATCACTGCCGAAGCCCGGGGGCAGTCCAAGAATTGAGCGGGGCCGTCCACCTGACGGGGTCGTTGGAGGGCCACCGGCGGCCGGCGGCGACAGGAGGTACCTGTTGAAATGGAAACACCTTCTCATCAAAGTAAACGTGCCGGGAGGTGAATACTGTTAAGAAACGCAGTAATTTAAAAAAAATTCCTACGCACACGCAAGATCCATCTAGGTGATGCATAGCAACAACAGGGGAGAGTGTTATCTACGTACCCTCGTAGACCAGAGCGGAAGCATTATGACAACGTGGTTGATGTAGTCGTACGTCTTCACGATCTGACTGATCCTAGCACCGAAGGTATGGCACCTCCGCGATCTGCACATGTTCAGCTCGGTGACGTCCCACGAAATCTAGATCCAGCTGAGGTCGAGGGGGATTTTCGTCAGCACGACGACGTGGTGACGGTGATGATGAAGTTACCGGCGCAGGGCTTCGCTTAAGCACTGCAACGATATGACCGAGTTGGAAATCTGTGGAGGGGGCACCGTACACGGATAAGACAACTGTCAACTTGTGTGTCTATCGGGTGCCCCCCTCCCCCGTATATAAAGGAGTGGAGGAGGGGGAGGGCCGGCCTCATGGGGCACGTCCAAGGGGGGATTTCTACTCCTAGTAGGAGTAGGTTCCCCCCTTCCCTAGTTGGAGTAGGAGAAGAAGGAAGAGGGAGAGGGAGAGAAGGGTCATAGAAACTTTATTTTCTTGTTACGATGATTTTCTACTTCACTCTGAAATTCTTTGAACTTTTCAAATGTTTCAGACTTATGTTTCATCAAGTAGATATACCTATATCTGCTCCAATCATCTATGAAGGTCAGAAAATAACGATACCCGCCGCGAGCATCAACACTCATCGGACCGCATACATTAGTATGTATTATTTCCAACAAGTCTGTTGCTCGCTCTATTGTTCCGGAGAACGGAGTCTTAGTCATCTTGCCCATGAGGCATGGTTCACAAGTATCAAGTGATTCCAAAATCCCATCAACATGGAGTTTCTTCATGCTCTTTACACCAATATGACCTAAACGGCAGTGCCACAAATAAGTTGCACTATCATTATTAAACTTATATCTTTTGGCTTTGATACGTCCATTTTGCATCATGCTTTTATATCGATATTTATTGCATTATGGAATGTTATTACACGTTATGTCACAATACTTATGCCTATTCTCTCTTATTTTCCAAGGTTTACATAAGGAGGGAGAATGCCGGCAGCTGGAATTCTGCGCTGGAAAAGGAGCAAATATTAGAGACCTATCCTGCACAACTCCAAAAGTCCTGAAACTCCACGAAAGTCATTTTGGGAAATATAAAAAATATCCAGCGGAAGAAGTTCACGAGAGGGGTCCCACTGCCACGAGGGTGGGGCGCGCCTACCCCCGGGCGCCCCCTACCTCGTGGGCCCCTGGTGGCCCTCCTATGCCCATCTTCTCGCTATATGAGGTCTTTCGTCAAGGAAAAATGATAAGCAACCTTTGGGATGAAACTCCGCCACGAGGCGGAACCTTGCGGAACCAATCTAGGGCTCCGGCAGAGCTGTTCTGTCGGGGACACTTCCCTCCGGGAGGGGGAAATCATCGTCATCGTCATCACCAACGCTCCTCTCATCGAGAGAGGGAAATCTCCATCAACATCTTCACCAGCACCATCTCCTCTCAAACCCTAGTTCATCTCTTGTATCACACTCTTACTTATTGAAAGGACTATGATAGATCCCCTATACTTGTGGGTCATCAGGCTTCAATACTATGAATATGTGTATCACTACTATCGAGATTCAACAAAAATAGACCACTCATCAAGGGTGCATGACCAAAAAAGATATTACTCATATAAATAGAACAACCATTATTCTCTGATTTAAATGAATAACCGTCTCACATTAAACAAGATCCAGATATAATGTTCCTGCTCAGCACTGGCACCAAATAACAATTATTCAGGTCTAAAACTAATCCCGAAGGTAGATGTAGAGGTAGCGTGCCGACCGCGATTTGGAACCATTTCCCACGCGCATCGTCACCTCGTCCTTCGCCAATCTTCGCTTAATCCGTAGCCCCTGTTTCTAGTTGCAAATATGAGCAACAGAACTAGTATCAAATACCCAGGTGCTACTGCGAACATTAGTTAAGTACACATCAATAACATGTATATCAAATATACCTTTCACTTTGCCATCCATCTTATCCGCCAAATACTTGGGGTAGTTCGCGTCCACTGACCAGTCCCTTTGCAGTAGAAGTACTTAGTCTCAGGCTTAGGTCCATAATTAGGCTTCTTCACTTGAGCAACAACTTGCTTGGCGTTCTTCTTGAAGTTCCCCTTCTTCCCTTTGCCCTTCTTCTTGAAACTGGTGGTCTTGTGGACCATCAACACTTGATGCTCCTTCTTGATTTGTACCTCCGCAGCCTTTAGCATTGCGAAGAGCTCGGGAATTGTCTTATCCATCCCTTGCATATTATAGTTCATCACGAAGCTTTTGTAGCTTGGTGGCAGTGATTGAAAAACTCTGTCAATGACACTATCATCAGGAAGATTAACTCCTAGTTGAGTCAAGTGGTTGTGGTACCCAGACATTCTGAGTATATGTTCACTAATAGAACTATTCTCCTCCATCTCGCAGCTATAGAACTTATTGGAGACTTCATATCTCTCAATCCGGGCATTTGCTTGAAATATTAAGTTCAACTCCTGGAACATCTTATACGCTCCATGATGTTCAAAACGTCGTTGAAGTCCCGGTTCTAAGCCATAAAACATGGCACACTGAACTATCGAGTAGTCATCAACACGCGTCTGCCAGGCATTCACAATGTCTGCAGTTGATGGCGCGGGTGGTACACCTAGCGGTGCTTCTAGGACGTAATTCTTCTATGCAGAAATGAGGATAATCCTCAAGTTATGGACCCAGTCCGTGTAGTTGTTGCCATAATCTTTCAACTTAGCTTTCTCTAGGAACGCATTAAAATTCAACGGAACGGTAGAACAGCCATTTATCTACAAGAACATAGACATGCAAAATACTATCAGGTACTATGTTCATGATAAATTAAAGTTCAATTAATCATATTACTTAAGAACTCCCACTTAGATAGACATCCCTCTAATCATCTAAGTGATCATGTGATCCAAATCAACTAAACCATGTCCGATCATCACATGAGATGGAGTAGTTTTCAATGGTGAATATCACTATGTTGATCATATCTACTATATGATTCATGCTCGACCTTTCGGTCTTAGTGTTCCGAGGCCATATCTACATATGCTAGGCTCGTAAAGTTTAACCCGAGTATTCTGCGTGTGCAAAACTGGCTTGCATCCGTTGTATGTGAACGTAGAGCTTATCACACCCGATCATCACATGGTGTCTCGGCATGACGAACTTTCGCAACGGTGCATATTCAGGGAGAACACTTGTACCTTGAAATTTAGTGACAGATCATCTTATAATGCTACCGCCGAACTAAGTAAAATAAGATGCATAAAGGATAAACATCACATGCAATCAATATAAGTGAAATGATATGGCCATCATCATCTTGTGCCTTTGATCTCCATCTCCAAAGCACCGTCATGATCACCATCGTCACTGGCTTGACACCTTGATCTCCATCGAAGCATCTTTGTCGTCTCACCAACTATTGATATCACGACTATGCTACCGCTTAGTGATAAAGTAAGGCAATTACATGGTCACTACTAGGGAAGACCCTAGTAGTAGCGCTTGTTTTTAAGCTAGCAGTAGCGCTTGTACCAGCGCTACCACTAAGGCGCTACAGCTAAATAGTAGTAGTAGTGCTGGAAAGGGAGCGCTACTGTTATACCTAGTTAGCAGCAGAGCTTTTCTTTGGTAAGTGCTACTGATAGTACTAAGTAGCAGATATAAACTATCCGGAAAGCGCGCTGTTAACTTTTCTCGTATTTAAAAAATACAGCTTATTTTCGTTGTGGTTTTATATACAGTACTTTCATCACATGATTATATAACCATGATTAGTTATTATATATAACAGTGGGTGAAATGAACGTGGAGTAGATTCAAGTGGAGGCAAAATGTGGTGCATGTCGAAAGTACTACTAATCCAAACTTGATCTAGTTTGGATTAGTAGTACTTTTGATGTGCGCCACATGTTGCCTCCACTTGAATCTAATCCATGTTCATTTCACCTACTGATACATATAATAACTCATTATGCTCATATAACAACTTAGCATCATGCATCATCGATCATAATAATAAATAACTCATCATTGGTATCATAATAACAAGTCATACTCATCATCATCGATCATACAACTTCTACTCGATACCACATCATCATCAAAGTCATCTAACCAATCCTACTTAGTTGTTCTTAGCACATGATCATGAGTATTAGCTAGCAGCTACTACCTTCTCCTAGGTAAAATAGCATAAAACAAGATAGCCCCTGACTCTCCATTATGGAGAATGGAGATTATCCTGTCTCCAATTCTTGCCTTTCGCACAATCTTGCTTCCAAGAACCTCCCTACGACTGACCATACATTTTTTCCATTCTTTGATTATCAGGTCTTCACTGGTTTTAGAAATAAGATATGCACATGTGTGACTCGTAGGATGACCCGGCTGTATGTTCAAAACATCAAAGGCGACCATTACGATACATCGATGAGGCACACAATCTGACGGGATTTTTGTTGAAAAACATGGTAATAACTTCGTAGTTAGCAATGTACTTAAGTTTTAAAAGAATTTATGCAAAAGATGCATGGATGTCGTAATAGTAAAAAATCTTACCATGGCATCTCCATGGATGTTACTGTGGTCCAACACGTGCACTAGTGGCAAGTATTCACCATAATGTGGAGGAGTTTGATAATAGGTATTGTAATTCTCAAGATCAGTACAAATGCGATCAGATGGTTTTTCTCCTGATAAGTTAAGTCAGAGCCATCGGTGTAGTAGTTTCTGTCTACCATCTTCCGCACATTGTTTGAAGAATGAAAATAAGCTGTCAGTGGAAATAAGCTATCAAATATTTTTAAATAAACAATATAAATTAGTTAATAACTATGTTTGAGAAACTCATATAGCGGTGGAATTGGAAGCGTATCAACAAGGACCCAAATGTCCATATTGTCTTGGTCGATGTCAGGATCACCAAGATCCATGGTGACAAGCATACCCTCATAAAAACCATACATCTTGCAAAGTGCTTCCCAATTTTTGCAACCAAAATGGGTTACACCCTCAGAATTGTACAGATTTACTTCAAAATCCATACCATGATGGGTCCTTAGGTGAATTTTCTTTGTTTCGAAATTTTCATGGTCTTCAAAATCCATCCTCTCCATGACATAGCGTCTTGCATGGCATGGGATAAGCTACTCGAATTGTAAAAGATGAAAATTACACATTGAAATATTGAAGTCATGCTTAATTACGAAAAAAACACTTGTCGTCGTTGTGTACCATTTCAACATCGAAGGTCTCCTGGAGCTTAATGCTGAAGCGCCGATCTTCGTCCAGGTGAGGCCTGCCGCACAGACCTCGGTCGTCGTTGCAACCAGCTGCACTCCCCCGGGAGACTTTCATCGTCCGATGACGAAATTTCCTACGTTCATAATTCAAAGATTAAACTTGTACAATTCAATATATGTACTACAAAAATTAAATTAGATCATTATTATTCATCACGGGTTGACTATCGGCCTATCGAGTCTTTTTCTTGAGAACTCTTAGCTCGGGTGGTGTATACATTCGATCGTTGGTGGTGATGGAGACTCTCACTCACTGATTCCTCTTTGACATTTGCGACCGTCGGTGATGGTCATTACTCCTCCTTCCCCTAGTGCATAACAAAGGTCTAGCACCCGGAGAAGAAGGAGAAACGACCCCCACACAACTGTCGGGCTTCTTCGTCCTCTCTCATATATGGTGGATACACTCCCGCACTGATTTTTCGACCTTCGGTGATGGAGCCTCGGCAGACTTAAAGTCAACGTGAAATGTCGTTTAATTATTTTTCTAGAAAATCCAGGCCACTCGATATTTCCTACATATTCTAGCACAAGTCATGCCATAATTCACGAAAAAATCCGGCATGACCTTTGCTAAAAAAGGACATATCTAGCGCCTGAAATTTGCCAGAACGGAAATTAATCAACACTCCGGCAAAACATAGGCCACTATAGGAGGTGTAACCTGCAAACATGGCAGGCCACTTGGGCGAGCACATATCCTATTTGAGCAACCCAAGATATACATGTTTATATCTACATCATATGAGGATTCAAACTTGATGGGGATGACGGAGGGGGTTGGTGACGGAGCGGATCTCACCTCAAGGTCGAGGGGGTCGGTGACGGGGACGACGGCGGTGATGATGGAGGGGCTCCTTGATTTCTGCAAAAACAAAAACCCTATAAGCTATCAAGTAATCAAATGCATACGCCTTGATGGAGGGGATCCTTGATTTCTCCAATTTTAGCATTCAAAGTAGGAGTAATTTTCCAATATGAGCATTCAATAAGAAAAAGAAAATCATAAAATAAATTAGTATTCAAATTAGCATGCATTCAATAAGCTAAACTAAATCATCTCTTTCGTCTGTACATTGTCGAATATTATCTTGAATACACCTCTAATAGTATCATACATATAACATCACTAATACAGCTAAAACCGTAGCGAACAACGGGTATCGGCGCGGGCGGTGAACACCCAAAGAGAAGGAACCATCACAGGATCATAGCTCCACTGAGATCCATGAAGAACCTGCCAGGTATTGGAGAACCTGCCCTCCAACGCAACCATGTAGCGACGGACGTGCTCGTCCTCCTTGCTGACACGGTGACGTACCACCTCCACGGCATCCTCAAGCCTCCACACCGTCACTGGCCCACGCCACCGCCACCAAAGAAGGTTCGGGTCAACGACGGGTTGGCTCGTCACCAAGCTGCGCCCCTCGGAAGGTAGCACCTCCCAGTACCAGCCCGGTGGAGCCCAGTCCCGGACATGGCCCCTCTGATCAAGCAGGCCTCCTCCACCGAGTCGACAACGAGGATGTGGGATAGGCATCGTTGACGTTGATGCGGGAATAATTGGTTTAACTCAAAAAATAACAACAAATGTGACACCTAAAACACCTAAATTCTATTAACTACACCTCTTTTCGTTCTATGAACTTTAAGGTGTATGAAGTCTCATAGTTAACTCTTGCAGTTGAACGATAGAGACTCCATTTCACTTAGGTTGATTTAATTTAGATCGGAGGC